>JAFBJT010109330.1:0-11831 GCA_016785325.1 Chascanopsetta lugubris
CCCCCTCCTCCATCCCTCCCCACCAGCGCCGGTGTTACTGCAGCAAAAAGATAGAAAGACAAAGTTGCAGCTCGGAGGCTCGGGTTAAGATCTGCTGTCCTCAGGTTGCACCACTGCAAGGTGAGATCATTAAAGGCTCAGGTGATAAAGGCTGTGATTTATAACGGACCCCCAGAGCGCGTCCTCCGGAGCTCCTCCATCTTTGCATATTCCACCCAGGCTTTAAAGGTGCAGTGTGTCACATTCAGATACAATCATCTCCATCTCTATGGATATGAACTGACAACAACCCGGTACAACTCGGCCCTGGAGAAGACCCCTTCATGTATGACCTGTTGTTGTCATGGCGGCGCTGGTCCAGCGCGTCCTCTCCGTGGAGGCAGCCATTTTGCACCAGCATGTTTTCACACGATCTCAAACTGGACAAACCAAAACACCTTTTCACGAGTTGAAATGTCGCCTGCAGGCTGTGGGTTCTCCACCACGTCGGCAAGAGAAGGGTGAGGTGGGGCAACAGTAACACGCGACCTCAACACTGGGTGTCACTGCATCCTACACACTGCACCTTTAATGAGACAAGTCCCAAATCTGCAAATAAAACGTATATTCAGCGCACGTCATTTTGTTGGGTGGAAGTTGATTCTGGACACACGGGGCTCAAACCTCACTGCAGTGCATTAGGGACAAGAGTGGGACTTGAACTCACAACCCTTGAATCTCTTCATCTGTGTTTGATCCCGATATGTTTTTAGAAACTAGTGATGGACTCCACAGACATTGAGGGTTGGATCCCTGACAGATGCCAATGGGAGGGCGGGAAAAACGTGCAGTTCACAGAATGGCCACTAGAAGCGGCCGGCAAGAGTGAGTCAATCCCCATAGACTCCCATGTTAAAACTAACTTAGAAACTAAATGAGTTACTTTTTGGGAGAAGTAACTATAATTAGTTACTGTTTTATTTTTTAATTTTTTATTTTTTTAAAGAGCCACGCCCACCACTGCTGGTGACACACACATCCACAGGGAAGCCATTACACTGTAACACCACACCTGTGGGCGCCATCCACCAAAGGGAATATCAGGCTGTGTCTGAGCCGTCGCTTCGAACCCACTGACACTCACTCACCAGTCACGCTGCGGAGACCTGGAGCAGGTGTGTGTTAGGTGTGTGTGTGTGTGTGTGTGTGTGTGTGTGTGTGTGTGTGTGTGTGTGTGTGTGTGTGTGTGTGTGAGGCTCTGGCAGAGGGCACAAGAAAGAAGAAGAGTGAAGGAGGGAGAAACCGGAGCCTCCCACTAACCCGATAGAAGGCGAGAGAAGTCAATTTGGTTCCTCTGCAGAGGGCAGATTGCAGCAGTTAGGCGGCTCGGTGGCAGCGATCCCACATCCTCCCTCTTTCCTGAGGGTATGGAAACGGGATATGGGCTCTCGACCCGAGGAGATCAAAACATCTACAAGGGCAGAGGAGAGAGAGAGAGGGAGAGAGAGAGAGAGAGAGAGAGAGGGAGAGAGAGAGAGAATGGCCATAAAGTAGTTCCCCTCACTGGATTAGAGCGGAATCGAATCAGATACCGCAGCAGTGTGGGGTAAGTGCGAGTGAGTCGGGGCAGTAAAGCGCTCGGCCGTGGACGGATGAATGAAAAGTGATGCGGTCGCTGCCGCGCCGACATCGCGGCTAAGTGCTAATCAGCGCCGGGCCGCTGTGAAACGGATTCTTCTGCATCATGGGGAAACAGCTCCGACCCCAGGACAGATTCAAAATAAAAATATAAACATTGTCTTACTGTCGCATTCAGACAAGTGCAGTTGCGTCAGTGAGCCACTAGAGGGAGTAGAACAGGAACAGCAGCTTCCACGATGAGTTTGGCGTCTTTAGCTTGTTTGAGGTGTTTCTATTTTTCACTGGCATTTCCGATAAGTGCCCCCGGGGCAGGGGTAGAGCGGTGTTACGGCATTCTCCTTGCACGCATGAAGTCGTGGGTTCGATTCCCAGCTTCTCCAGTCACTCGCAGATATTTGTCGCTTTGAATTAAATCCTCCGCTCGATGAAGAAGTAAAGAATTGTACTTCAGAGCACCAGCCAGAGTTTCTGAGCCAGTTTTCAACTTGATTCAAAAATGAGTCGGGATGCGACTGAGTCGGGAATACAACGATGGCGAATGGACCAATCACAGCTCGTCCTGTCGGCGCCACTGCTCTGCATGCTAACGGTTTGAGGGACACGCTAATGCTAATGCATGAATATGGCTGTAGTTGAAGCTACATTGTTGATAAGTGTAAAAATGTGCCTTCAACAACAGGCTTGGTTTTTTTTTGTTTTTTTTTGCTTTGTCAGCATTTGATCCGATGCGGGGTCTTCCCCATCGCACCTGACCCCATTAGATCCATCCCGTCGATGATGAGCTCACCGGAGGCGCACACGGGGTGACGTGGGGTCAAGTGCCTCACCTCAGCATGTGGAGGAGGGTGGGATGGAACCTATGACCTAATGGTTACAGCCGCCCGAGCTTCTGTCCGTTATTCATGACATCAGTGAGACGGTTTCAACCGTAGATCAGCCGATGATTGGATGTGGACCATTTCCCTTTACGCGCTCCAGAGGGTTGTTGGTGAGAATCCCGGTGAGTCAGCACTTCTGTGAGAAACCAGCCATTCCGGTTCCAACAACAACAACAACAACAACAACAACAACAACAACAACAACCATCTGTATTCACAGCATGTTTGTAAACAAAGGGCCTGAGGACAACGCTACTCCTACGAACATCTTAAAAGTAATGGCGCCGAAAGTAGCTCCGTTCGAGCTGAATGTACCTTTAACAACAATAACACGGGATCCGGATCAACATGGCCGATATTGCACCGTTCAAATGGCACTGAAACGTTCTCAGAACCTAAATGACGACAGCGCCGTCGGATCCAGGACAAACGTTTCCGCAGCGTCACGGCAGGAGAGTCAGCAAACGGCGCGAGGAAACAGAAGAGCAGCAAAACAAAGCAGCGCGTCGGGTCCGAAGGCGCGTCGGTAACACGAGGCCCCTCCATCCTCCTCGTGCTCAGCACAAACACCCCTGCGCCAACCACAGGGGGAGCCACAACCTACATCCACCATCATCCAGCACCACCACCACACAGATGCTGCTGTGGTGGTGGAAGGGGTGGGGAGGGGGGGGCAGGAGGGGAGGGTTCTGGGGGGATGTGGAGTCAATTATGGGGATTGGAGAAGAGGCCGGGGTAATAGGTTTTTACTGCCCCCACCAGCCGATCGGCGTAATGGGAGGAGCCAAACTGCAGGAGCAGTTATCGCACGCTCGGCAGATTTGCCTGTGAAATATGGGCTCGCGGGCAGGAGCTGCACTGGATGGATGGACGGCCGCGTGTGTGTGTGTGTGTGTGTGTGTGTGTGTGTGTGTGTGTGCGTGTGTGTGTGTGTGTGTGTGCGTGTGTGTGTGCGTGTGTGTGTGCGCGTGTGTGTGTGTGTAGGTAAATTAGTTCTTATTAGCGATGTAATCCTGCAGACATAGTGGGAGGGCTTCTGCTGCCAGTTACATGAACAATACAGCGAACGTTATTAAAGGTGCAGTGTGTACGATTTTGGTCATTTTTGTCGCTTATTGCAGATTCTTAAAGGAACAATTCCAGACTGACATTTTCATGAATTTATAATCACCTAAATGTTTTCTTGTCTCTAAAAAAGAGAACATCAATGTATATTTACAGACTAGCTTGAAATTGTGCATAATTAAGGGGCGTGGCCTCTCGAGTGACACCCGGCATGTCACCATGGGCCCACCCCCAGCTCTGCCTGCCCATTTTTGGATGAACCAGGAAGTGGGAGGAGTTTCAGCGAGCGAAGCGCCCCCTACGAGCCCCATGAGAAAAGTGCGCCCGTCCTCGCGTGGCTGGGTTTTTTAAGGTCGAGTGATTTTCTGTATTTGCCGATTCAGGCGGTAAAAACACGGAGCTTCTGCTGTCGGGGAATTGACTTGTGGCTCCATTTCCACCCGATATCGATTCAAAATGTTTTCCCTCAGTTTGTCGGAGATTCTCCCAAATGCCAAAGGACACGAGGTGAAGCTGAAACGGGCTTCGCTCCGTCTGAACTCAGTAAACCCGAGCCCCCATCGTCCGAACGAGCCGGTGGTTCACGTTTCACTGATGAGGGGAACGGAATGGGGCCGGCGCCATTACAGCTCATCGTGAGCTCAGAGTTTCAAAGTGTTTCCTGTTGAAAAAAAAAAAAATAAATAAACGAATCAAGTTGTAAATACAATGAGAAGAAAACGATGGAGTGTGTTTGAGAGCTGAGAGAGTTGAAGTGGCGTCACAGATTTCAGCATCCAGTAATATGCAGCGGTTTGCAACAGTGGCATGTTGCGCCCCTCTGAGCGTCGGAGGAGAATCTGTGGTGGACTCTGAGAAAACATGGCGGCCTCCGGAGAGAGGACCTCCTCCTCCTCCTCCTCCTCCTCACGTAAATATACCTTCACAGGCTCAAAGGTGATTCTGAGTTCATGAAAATCTCCGTAAGTCATTGTTTTGTCATCTTTTTAGAAGCGACAAAAATGGCATAAATCGTACACACTGCACCTTTAATGGGGACAGAGGCAAAACAAGGCTCTGCTGGTTGCCCCCTAGTGGCCGGGAGGTTCTCTGCACCCAGAGCGTGGTCTCGAGGAGTGATGTCATCCTTTTCACACACTCTAATGACTTTACGTTACATTTGGGGCAATTCAAAATGGAGGTAATTCCACTTAAATCCCACGCGCTGGACCTTTAATGGAATCAAAATGGCGGCATGTCTCGCAGTCGTACAGCAACTACACACACAGCAGCTGGTCGCACACTGTCCCTCTGTACCAGTCTGCTGCTGCTGCTGCTGCTGCTGCTGCTCTTCATTATTGATGACAAGAGGGAAAGGGAGCACTTACCAGCCTCCACCACCTTCCTCTGCTGGGAGGCATGTGCGTGTGTGTGTGTGTTATGTGTGTGTGTGTGTGTTATGTGTGTGTCTGTGTGTTATGTGTGTGTGTGTGTGTGTGTGTGTGTGTGTCTCGGGACAATGGACACTGGACAAGACACTTTCAGGGTAGAATTTCCCCATTCAGAAAACAAACATGCCCGAGCCGCCTGCCGCCGTGAATCAATACGGACATTCGTCAGCCTGATGAGGAGGCTCCTCCCCCTCAGCCCCCGCATCAAACACCGTTGGCCCCGCCTCCTTTTCTCAATGATTGATCATATGGGAAGTCCTGCTCTTTCTTTTTCTTATTCATGGTTTGGTGCGAGGAGGTGTTTTGTGAACGGAGCCTCGGCTGATTCAAGATGCTGATGCTGCCTTTTCTGAGGCCGGATCAATAAAAGGCTCCTGTGGGACGCTGCTCGCACCGTAGCATAACAGAGGAAGCTGGTGTGTGTGTGCGTATGTGTATGTGTGTGTGTGTGTGTGTGTGTGTGTGTGTGTGAGAGAGAGAGATAAACCTCCTCATGTTATTGTCAGACA
Source organism: Chascanopsetta lugubris (assembly GCA_016785325.1). NCBI lineage: Eukaryota > Metazoa > Chordata > Actinopteri > Pleuronectiformes > Bothidae > Chascanopsetta > Chascanopsetta lugubris. The sequence goes on from JAFBJT010109330.1 coordinate 5,503, forward strand.
GCCATATCAAACATAAACTACATAAAAAAGACATGGGTTTCTGCAGTGCTAATAAAACAAATAGTGGGCGGGTCTTGCCGATGCCTGACTCCTCCCACTTCCTGGCTCATCCAAAAATGGGCAATGCGGTGGAGCACAGGTAGAGCAGGGGGCGGGGCCCGCGGTGCAGTGGCAGGGTCCACAGAACATACCAGGTGCTGCCCAAGAGGCCACGCCCCTTAATTGTGCACAATGTCAAACCTCAATAGAATAGAAATAGGCCCCGCCCCCCGGACAGTTGTCAGGGCAACAAATGCGACTGATTGCGACCGAAACTGTAGTTTAGAACAGACTTTACACACGTTTCATTCTCCTCTGGAGTTGATCATTTGAACATGGGAGTCTATGGGGACTGACTCGCTGTCGGAGCCTGCCTCGAGTGGCCGCCCGGTGAACTGCAAGTGTTTATCTCATCTGTCTTTCAGCAACGATACCCAGACAGCCGGTGGCGTTCCAACACTGACTGATGGCTATTAAAGGGCCTAAAGTGTGACGGGGGGCAATGATTCCCCCTCCTCCATCAAGATGCGATATTGCAGTATTGACAGTGAGCATCCGTGTGTCTTGGGGGCGGAGCTTCAACCACGGGGCTGTGTGAACGATGTGCGACAACAATGAATTCCACCTTAAATTTGGGGTCAATGGGAGGAAATGGAGGTTCCGTCATTGTTTACAATTGATGGAAATAATTAGAATTTATTTGTGATATTTACAAACGTTCAATACAAATTGGAACCTGGGCGTGTTAATTGGTTGTAAAAAAACAACAAAGCGGTTGCCGTCGGCGACAGCACCATGTTTCAGTGGAACGTCCCCGAGTCCCCACCCACCCAGATCCACCATGTTCACCAGAGACAGGCTGGAGACAGAGAGGCTCATGGGAACAGGGGGTGAAGTCACTAGACAGGGGGGGAGGATGGAGAGAGAGTGGGAGGATTCTCTCTCTCTCTCTCTCTGTCTCACTCACTCTCTCTGTCTCTCGCCCTCACTCTCTCTCTCTCTCTCTCTCTCTCTCTCTCTGCAGTGTAATCTTATCTGAGACTGAGGCAACCCCAAGCCCCTCAGCATCGACTGACTGAAACAATAACACACACACACACACACACACACACACACACACACACACACCCACGCACGCACGCACGCACACACACACAAGCACGCACGCACGCACACACACACGCAGTGTATTATGATTTAATGTCTGGTGTTTTGGATTATTGATTTAGAACATTGCAATTGGTTTATCAGTTGAGAGTCAATGCAGAGGGAGTTCCTCCCTCCTGCTTTAGACACACACACACACACGTGCGCACACACACACGCACGCACGCACACACTCCTTCACTGTGATAGAGATCAATAAATCAATACATAAAAGCTTCATTTAATTTAAGTAGAGTAGATTAAAAGAAATGTTTTATTAGAAGAGCAGATCTTTGACATCATTGTTTTTCAACGATGGTAAAATCAAAACATCAACTAATATTATTTATCTTTCCATGTTTATTCTTGTTAATTATCTTAAAGCGTTTTATAATTTATTCTTAGTATCGACTTGAATATAATAACTCAAATAAGACTCGAGTAGATATGGTGAATTTCTGTTTCTCCAGTTGTTCATTCTATCTTAAACCATTTTTAAGGTGGAATACGTAACTGGTTCGGGTTAATTACAAGAACGACCAGACCTTTGATTATAAATTCAAGATTACGATCGTTAAATGACGAGCGAATAGATCTTTATATGACACATTTCACTCTGTGAATGAAATATGCCTCCGGAAGGTGTTGGTTTCAAAGTGGCTCCACCTCAACGATAGATTCCACCTTAAATATCCGTCTTGGCCCTTGTGCCCATTGGCGTTATACCTGTTTTCTGTCTCAACTCATAATGAAGTCTGACTGAAATTCCCTGAGAAAGACGGGCGTGTTGATACCTGCGGTGTCTGTCCCCTCTGTGTCCCCTCAGTCCAGAAACAGTCTCCAGGCCGGGGACATGGACGGGGCGCGGAGGCTGGGCCGCCTGGCTCGTCTGCTCAGCATCGTCTCCATCGTCCTGGGCGTCATCGGCATCGTGGTCTACGTCTCAGTCTCAGGTCTGTAAAACACAGGGAGACACAGAGTTACCAGCCGTTATCACTCCGTCATCTGATGTATTAAAGGTGCAGTGCGCAAGATTCGGTCACACCTGTGTCCGCTCCCATTGACATGAATGTGATGTGAAGTGTGTGGTCGCCCAAGTTAAGCAGTGGTTGTGTACATGACTCTGGAATGAGCCCTACACGGAGTCCTCTCCATGGAGGCGGCCATGTTGCACCACCATGTTTTCATAGTATCCTAGAATGGACAAACGAAACTAGACGTCACTAAATGCTACACACTGTACCTTTAAATACAGGGCAGGATGGGCATTACATTCATTTCATAGTCAGTGTAGGTTACGAATATGCAGAGATGTCATGTGAAAATGATACGAGACACACACACACACACACACACACACACACACACACACACACACACACACACACACAGCTCACAATAAAACTACCTCCTGCAATATAACAGGGTGATATATGACACTGCCACATGAGATGTGTGTGTGTGTGTGTGTGTGTGTATTCCATCCAGCATAATGCCACTCCGTGTGTGTGTGTGTGTGTGTGTGTGTGTGTGTGTGGACTGATAGTGGGCAGAGCTTCATCTATCAAAATATGAGCCTAACTCCTCATGTCCTTCTGCTTCTCTGTCTTCTACAGTGACTCACTGACATGGAGCGCCCGAGAGGGGGGAGGGGGCGGGGCTTCCCGCGGAAACCATGGCAACCCAAACCATGGATGCTACAAGGATAAACAAAACACAACACCTATCCTATCGTTACGCTACATCATTATTATAACTACATCACAACTGCCCACGGAAAGCAAAAAATAAACAAATGAATAAATAAGTAAAGTGTTGCAGCAAGTAAACAAACAAAAAAATAATAAAAAATTCAGAGATGCATGCCTGAGAATCCAGTTAATAACATTTGCTTGACAGAAAAAAATAACCAAACACCTGATGATGATGATGATGATGATGATGATGATGATGATGATGATGAACGGTTCGGGTTAAAAGAACTCAAAGGAACAAATGGACTTCTGGGAAAGAAGAGGACGATGTTCGCAGAGAGCGAGTGTGACTTTTCCTCCAGGACGACGGACGTCAGATTTTTTGGGGACAGCAGCATTTAATCCTGGTATAATCCCGACAGAACCTCCTGCATTCAAAGTATACACAGCTATACGAGTATATATGAATTATGAATATAGATGTACCTTTTATAAGAGATGTTTGTATGCCAAGTGGTGCTGGGTGTTTGCTGAGAGTCACAACGGCTGCTTTGGGATTATCCGTGGAAACCGAAACGAGGGTTTGCTAATTTAAAGGAGGACCTGTGGGTGGGGGGGGGCACTTTATTCTTGATTTTATCAATTCTTTTTTATTTTGAAAAAAAAAAGAAAAAAAGATATCAATGAGGCCAACTGCATGCCTGAATGTAGAGATCTGACCTTTTGCCTTGACTGTTGTTGGTCGTCTCTGTGGTTACGATGACGGAGTCGGAGAGGCCGACTCAGCAGTTTGCACACGGAGGAGTGATCTGTGCGCAGTGTGCGTCCAGCCACTGTCCAGGGTGAGATGGAACTGATCCCTGAACACTCCCTGAACACTCCCTGAACACTCCCTGAACTTTGCCTCAATCCGCGAAAATGTAGAAACGCATGCCGACCCCTCCCGTCATTGTTTGAATTCCGTCTTTTCCGTTCTCATCCTTTGATTCTTAACCGTCGAGGCGTCGCCATGGGAACGTATGTCAAGATTACGCCATACATTGATGTGTCGACAATTTTAGAAAACACACACGCAGATGTTTGCGACAAACTGAAATGAGCAAAGTGAGCAAATCTGCTGAAAAAACAGCAGCAAATTCAAATTCTTTTTCTTTCGATTGACTGACATCTTATAATGATAGACGTAAAAATAATCATATCCCGCACATTTGCAACAAACACTGACTTTTTTCTGAAGGCCGCCTTGCACCACCTAGTGGCCAAGACTTTGAATAACGACATGCTCACGTACGCAGCTCACCCCATTTTATCTCACTATACTGAGATTCTGACTTATATCAATTTCAAGAGTATTTACTTCGTTTTGTATGTTTTTTCTCGATTAATTGAAAAATAACATACATTTTTTTCTTCAATATTTTCTCATTTCTCCCCAAGCCAAAAAAAAATTCACTTTTATGACCCTGACCCTAACCCTGTCAACGAGACTGAACGTTTGAAATCAACATTTTTAATGTTTTCAACACAGTGTGATTCCATATCCTCCACTAGAGGGCACTGCAGCAGCCCCCACTTCCCACGGCCTTGCTTCAGATCTCAGTGGTTGCTTTAGTTTTGTATAACTTCCAACCCTCCAACACTCATTGCTCCAAATCCCCGTTCTTACATTGTTATACATCGACTGTTAAATACTGATGATTCACTGAATGTCTTTTTTCTGCTCCTTGTATTGGTATGAAACGTATTTATATGGGAAATATACAAATATAAATATATGCAACATGTACGCATGCTACGGCCTGAACCGGCTCACACATGTATTTTTTGTAAACGAACGGAGTTTAACACGAAGCATTTAAAAAAAAAAAAAAACTTTCTTTAAAAAAAAAATAATAATAATAATAATGCAAGCACGCCGTATCGCCTGTAATCTTCTGTGACGCGCCCCCTAGTGGACACCGACTCATTACGGGCTTATTATGCTACAAGCACAGGTCAAGTCACTGTACACGGTCACGTAGCATCCGCTGACGATTGTTACTTTGGGCATTAAAGCTTCTTTTCTTAAGTGAACCAGGAATCGTTTGGACTAAAGTCCCTTTACGTAGAAGCGACGACCATGAGTTGAGTTCCGGCAGTTCATCATTAAAGGGCTCAAACTAGCGACACAAGTGCAGCACCAGCTTATTGACGACGGATGGGAAAAAATGAGTCAGACTATGCAGATTTGAGTTACCATCATCGACGTAAAGGCGGAGCAAACGCAGCGCTAACACAAAGTAGCACACACAATATCTTTGTGCATTCCAATTCATAGCTGTACATACAAAAAAATGACACTTCCTCTCCAAAACATCTGAAAGCAGCGAAATCCAAAGATTCCTCATGTTTACAACTAAATGTCACCACGCAACGGCAACTTCTCTGCATCGACTGTAGGTGGCGCCAGTCAAATTCTGTAAAAACTGCTGATCAGGATTCAAAGTGTTCGGTGGCCTGAAAGCACTGCTCTGTCTGTAGCTCCACACCTCATGTGTATATGTTTTGCCGTGGACTGTCCGTGCCAGTCAGCTCTCATCTCTGTACTGTACCTTTTGCATGTCTGGAATAAATGTTACCATGCATGGTCCACGCGTCGACTCGTCTCTTCTCGCACTCCGGGGCGGCGGCCATTTTCTCTGAGGCCACACATCTCACTGCTAGCAGCTCGGTCCGGGCCCCCCTCGCCAAATCTTACGTCTTTCCGCCGACCTCAAAACACAGTGAATATAAAGCCAGCAGACGTTAACGGGTTTATAAATCACCTAAAGTGTTAATCATGGATGTATTACTCAAACAGGAGACAGCTCCTCCCCTCGGGATTGCAGCAAAACTGTGTCCAGTGGCCACTTGTGGTACTGCAACAGAAAATCCCCAAGCAAGCCCGACAAAGCCTTTTCCCCATAGTCAGTTAAACGCTTGTTGTTTTCGTCCTCTTTCTTCTTATAGATATAAATAATGTATTTCCACGAGAAGCTCATTTGAAAACAAGGCGGTTTCCTCCTAAAACTCGGGTGCAGCCGTGACGCATTGTAACTGATGATGCAATACCTGTACAGACAGCGGATATCCATCTCCGGTTCGGTGAAGTGCGATTCCTGTGGACAAAGCACAGGATGGGGGGTGAAAGGCCCTGACTCAGCTCCGTGTTCAGGGGCTGTGCTCTGGATTAGCGTTCCCCTGGATTGGCTCTGAAACGCAGAGCCGCTGCTGCTTTAAATATTCCATCAACTCTGCGCGTACGGCAGCTACAAGGAGCACATCCTGATACGCAACTGCGCCTCAGAGCGGAGACGCGCCATTCATCATGGCTGCCACAGGTTACGGACTATGGGGTGGATGCGGAGGGGAGGGGAGGGGAGGGGTGGGGAGGGGTGGGGGGGTGATGGGGTGGGGGGGGGGGGCGCAGAT
>JAFBJT010109330.1:15348-62848 GCA_016785325.1 Chascanopsetta lugubris
ACCCACTGGCCCTTTAATTAATGCATGGATAAGGTCACATGTTCACTCACATGATGTTTGAGAGCAGGTGCTGGGAAATCAAAGAAAAATGCAGCACACCCAGATACTAATGTTATTAATAATCCGTACTGTCGCTCCTCCACCTGCAAGTGCCTGTATACAACACATACCTCACATTTTGTACGTTACTCAGCGCAGAGCCACTCTGTCAAGGCTGATGAGTCAAGTGTTGCTCCCAGGAACTCGGGCAGCATGTTCACAAAGTACATTCACCCACGGAAGACAAAGAACTACTGTGTCGTCACTTCAGCCTGAGCTGCCTCTCCAGTGATTGGTTCAAACAGCTGTGAACTGACTGTCTGTGTCTCCATCCCTCAGTTGCAAAGAGTCAGCCCAGAGAAACGCTGCTTCACCTGGCCGTGCGTCTGGGACTGGAGCATCTCTGCCGCTTCCTGATTCACCAGCCCAGGGGTCAAAGGGCGCTGACCTCCCCCAACCAGGAGGGAGACACGCCCCTGCAGCTGGCTCAAAGGGACGGGCGACATGCCGTGTTCAGGGTGCTGGCAGCGTAAGTTGTTATGACCTGTCTCTTTGTAATGTGTGATGGCACAAGACCACCCTACCTGGTTTGTCTGCAGTGACGGTTTTATATCCAGTGTTTGACATCAAAATAATTGGAATTTGCTGCTACAGAAGGTGACTGTTGATGTAGAGAGTTTTTATGCACAGTCTTACAGAGTAGAGTGAAATTAGAAAACTTGGTGTTCATCCTACCAGGTTTGTCTGCATTGACTTTATGTTTTCCACCAATTTTGCTTCACACTCGTGAGCTTGAGTTGAGTACGTTTGAAGGGAAACCTCAGTCCACAACTTCACTTTGCAGGGCCCTTCCTCTTCTTGAACCAGTGAAACTGTCTCGAGCCCAATTGGATCTCGTGCTTTAAACACCACATGATGTAAACACATGTCCACCACAGCTCAGACATGACGAACAGTGTCTTCAGAAAACCACACATGCAAACATCCAACTTTAATCTCCTGCTTGTATGTTTTCCATACGTTAAAGAAAACATACCAGAGAAATTCCCTTGAATCGGCAAATCCTTCAAACCACAGAACGTGACAATACCACTTTTAATGGGCGCGCAGAGGAGCTCTTTACGGTGACACGAGCTCAGACTTTACTTCATTACTCTGCTTAAAAGCTCAGTGTGCGAAATGTAAATGAAATGGATCGTTGCAACAAATTAAAAACAAAATAAAAAGAATCCCCACGCTTCTAAATAGATCGCTTCCTTTCCTGTGTTTCCTCCATCAGTTCTGCAGGACCCGGAGTTGTCCGGGCCTCGGGTGTCTGCAACATCTGGTCCGACGGCTCACGTGCACTGAGGTTCTGTCCCGAGACGAACTCTCTGACCCTGACTGTGCAACAGTCAGCGTCCTGCTGCTGCCCTCAGGACGCCATTATGGTGCTGCGAGACAGACAGGAAGACCCGGGTGTGATCAGACTGGTGAGAGCAGCAGAACCACCTCTGTATTTTGAATATTCCCATGGATGGTTCCACACCATGAAACTGTTGATGAGCGCATTTGTGCAGGTTTGATTTTGGTGTAAACAGAACATGCTCCACTCTCACTTCCCTTAACCTGCAATTTGCCATTTTGATAAGAGCTGAGTCAGCGGTCGGTGAGTCAGAGGTTAAAGTGAGTTTTTTTCATTCGTTCCAATAAAGGAGGGCAGTTTTCAGGGTAGCAATTATGATGTCCAGCACAGCAGTGCATGCAACGTTCCTAATTTGGCGATGGCACTGATTTATTTTTCTTTTATTCATAGATAAAGATTTTTTAAAAGCAATATAATTGTCTTATATCATAATCTCATGTAAATTTATTATTTGCTGGATGCTATTTTGAAATGGGGTATGTAGACAGGGGCACTTCAGGAGCCAATCAGATCCCAGCCTGCCTGGATGCCTTTATATGATAAGCTGTTGTTTACTCATTTCTACGTGTTGTTCTCAGAGCACGTGTGTTGATGTTGGCTTTGTTTTGGTCACAGATCAAGGAGCTCAGAGGAGATTCTGAGGTCGAGGAGAGAAGATGGGATGAAGGTGAGTTGACTCGTCATGTCACAGAAAGAGAAACCTGACCTTATTTTTCCAATAAGGTTATAATAAGGTTTCTTTTTTTTATCTCACACTCCTTTGAACCAGGAACTTGTTGTCAGTAGTTTTCCCCAGACACACCCACCACAGAGAGATGAGTCACTTCCTGACACATGTGTTGTTGCCGTGTTCTCCCTCATGTGTTCCGTGTTACCTGTGTGTAACATGAGCCAAGGAATAACAATCACATGCAGACGCACGTGCGCGCACACACACACGTGCAGTCAGGTTGCATAGAAGAAATGAGTTGATAGATAGACATAGAAAGGAAAAGTACAGTGTGTAGAATTGATTGACTACAATCAGTGAGAACACATAAGCAGGTTCCAATGGCACACTTAAAGGCACAGTGTGTTGAAGTTAGTGACATCTAGTGGTGAACTCACTACCCTTCACCCCACCCCACCTATTTTAATACTTAAAACTCAAAGGTTGTTTGGTTTGTCCATTCAGGGCTACTGTAAAACCATAGTGGAGCCAACAAGATGGCCTCTGTGGGACAATGAAGTTGCCTCAGAGATGAATTTAAATGAAATAGATAAAGTAAATAAATAGATTAAGAGATGACCCACTAATAAAGTAATTAGCTCTACATCCATCACAGTGTCCCTGTGGCTGCATGTGGATACGTTAGTTCAAAGTCATGGAACTTAAACGTATTTGCTGTCAGGCGTCCCTCACTTGGGAGGACATGCCCCCTTGCAGACGCCATCAAAGACGCCCGCTATTCCACGCGCGTGTGTTTGCTCATCCTTTGAGATCACAGAGGAAACACAGGGGACAGACTGACACTCTCAGGGCTGCCATGTAAACACACACACACACACACTGAAAGCTTTCTCGCAGCTCCCACTGAACCTGCAGCCATTCTCTCTGGTTACCATGGTGACTGCAGCATCGAGTCACAAAACAGAAGTAGGAAGTGCTCCACGGTATTGACCTTAACCCTGTCCGGGCTCCGGCAGGCGTCCATTAATCCTCTCCAAATAACGAGAGCGCGGCGGGGAGCGTGTGCTCTTCCTCTGGACGTGCCGCTCCCAGCTGGACGCAGCTCAGCGTCTGATTGGTCGGCCGTCGTCACGTCCAGAGGACGTGATGTTTTGCCGTCCACAGGAGAAGGAGAGGGAGGGGTGGTGGTGCCATGTAGCAACTTTAACTTAAGTCTTTTTATTGTGCACAGGCGTGAGCCAGGAGCCGCAAGTGGATGAGCATGTGCTGGTGGACAATGTGAGTAAATATATATACTATATATATATATATATTTGTATTATATGTATTTGTACCATATTGGATATACAAATGTTGTATTTTCAGTCTGAAGCAGTGAGTGCTATAGAAAGATGAATGATGTATTGATCTGCCTCAAAGGTTTTTGAAGAGCAACTCGTTCTGTCCTTGGATGATGATGATGATGATGATGATGAAGATGAAGACGATGACAACGATGCGAAAGAGTCTCCGTCCTCATTATCTGGTAATGTTTCACTTCTTTTTCCCCTATAAATCCCCTTTTATCTTGTCCTTTTATTTTCTTTCCTTTCTTTTCCTAGTTTTCCTACCCTAACTTTTCTGACCTTACCTTAACTTTTCTTTCCTTCCCTTTGCTTCCTTTTCCTTTCCTGAAGAGAGCTATCCTTTCCTTCCCTAGCTGCCCTGCCTTAACTCTCCTTTCCTTAGCTGTCCTTGTCTCACCTTGTTTCCTTTCCTTTAATATCTTCCTCTCCCTCTCTCTCTGTTCCTTACAGTAGTTCTCTTTCTCTTTTCCTTTTGTCCTTTCCCTCCCTTTCCAATCTTTTTTTTTCATTTCCTCTCATTACCCCACCTTCCTTCCCTCCTATTTCCTCTCCTCTCCTCTCCAAGTATCAGGATCAATCTGTGTATCTAACCTCTAGCATCGACAATAGATGCAGGATTTGAGACTCAGGCTCAAACACGGCTTCCATGTCAGTGTTATGGCAATAATTACAGTGGCATCTGGTTTAAATGATGAATGAGGAGAGAGAAGAAAAAGAAAGAGCCCACAACAACATAGTTGTGGCGGTGCCGAGGAACAGGGTGTGGGAACAACGCTCAGTGAGGAGCTCTGACTGGGTCTGACTTCTCTCTGTGACTCACGGCATCGGAAATCAATGCAGCCACAAGGACACATGCACTTTCACGTGGGGCGGAGGAGCAATGTCTCTGTGATCAAACATGTGGTATTACCTCCGGGGGTGGGGGAGGAGGGGCGTGGGGGGAGGATTAGTGCAGGGGTCTTTTCCTGCCCTACAATGACACAGTCTGAGCGCAGGAATCTGCCTCGTCACCGGGACAAAGACAGGAATGAGGTCGTGCTCGTCCCCAATTCCAACACTCCGTCTGAGCCGGGAGAGATGCCCCCACTGTGGCCTGTTGCCATGCTAACAACCCCCCCCCCCCCGCGCGCCCCCCCTCTTGTGGTGGGGGGGGGGGGGGGGGGGGGGGGGGGGGGTTAACAAGCTCCGATGTCCTCATCTTGTACAAAAGCTGACATTTTGAAACAAGCTACATACGTGAAGTCTTTTTACACACATGCGGACACAAAGGGGTTGTATGAGCGTTGCTGGTGCAAACACAGAAGATGCCCCGAATGTGTGTCAGCCGTTGCCACAGTTACCGTGAATGCTAATTTCCTGTCCGCTGTTGTGGAGTTCTCTGTAAAAGGTCCTAAGAGGAGTGGAGCCTGTAAAGTTTGCAGCAGTAAACTGGAGTATGTGTGTGTGTGTGTGTGTGTGTGTGTGTGTGTGTGTGTGTGTGTGTGTGTGTGTGTGTGTGTGTGTGTGTGTGTGTGTGTGTGTGTGTGTGCATGCGCACATGTGTGTGTCTTGTTTCTCAAGTCATTGAACTCACCATTGAGTTCATCGTGTGTGTTGCTGCTGTGTGTTTGTATTGTTATTGTCTCGATGCTCTGGAGACACTTCACAATGCCTCCTTGTCATCAGTCAGTCCCTAAACTCTTCTGAATTATATACTTTCACTCTTTATTGTTTGTGTGCAGAGATTTATATACACAGGCTGTGGTGCAGAGGAAACTTTGTGCTCATCCTACCTGGTTGATCTGCAGTGAAAATATTCTTACCAGCATTTTTCATCAAACTGAACTGCATTTTCATTTTCATATTATCGTGATATGACATAATGATATAATGTAATGTAATGTAATATAATATAGCTACAGTACATTGCTGCTTCAGTCTCAGTGCTGCTGCCTCATGTCTGAGCTCTTCACTGTGTGAGCGCAGCAGAGAGGAAATGCCTGCGCGATGCCCAGGATTTCCTCTTACATTAGAGCGGGCCTGGGCTCATCCAGACATCAAAGTCTGGCTGCAGAGCTGCACACGGTTGCCATGGCGATGGCATCTAATCAACAGCTCATTTTCCGCATAGTTGTAGTAGAAATGCCGTGTTGTAGATATGGTCTCATGTCAGCAGAGGCACTAAGTACACACACGTTTTACCACTTAGATGCACTGCACGGAAGAACATGTTGTTTTCATTAACTCAGAATGGGCCCTGTATGTTTGCATCAGGAGTGGAGCCTCTCAATGGAGGCGGCCATGTTGTTTCACTGTAGCCCAGAGTTTTAATGATAGCGTGGGGTTTCCAAAGGTTCTCCTGCATGACCTGAAGGTTATTCAACTACAATATGCAACTTCACCACTAGATGTCACCATATCCCACATACTGCACCTTTAAATTGTCAAAGTGTTTTGAAATATTATTATTAAATATTATATTTAATGTATATATTTTGTGTGTGTGTGTGTGTGTTTATCACAGGACATAATAACCATCCAGTGAAGGCCAATGGGATCCAGAGCCAGTTTACCGAGAATGCACCTGACCCTCAGCTCTCCACGTTCCAAGTCAATGATCCGAAACTTCAATCACAGGTGTGACACCACTCATCTTTGATTACATTTAACTTTACTAACTTTTCAAAAATTCACACACGTCTGACCTCCGCCTCAGCCGGACCACCTGAAGTACAACATCGGTGGCGTGACCAGAGACAGCACGGGGACGGACAGCGGGTTGTGGGACCCTGAGGACTTGCGGGATCTCCTGCTCGCCACCGACACTGCTCCTCCTCCTCCTCCTCCGCCCTGTTTGGAAAACCTCCACCCTGCACGCCTCTCCCCTCCACTCTCACCTGCGGACCAGGCCCTCGCCAGGCTGAGCTGCTCCACCTCCGAATCGACCGATGACAGAGAGGCTCCGCCCATGGACGCCTGCGACCTCAGGTATTCGCCTTAAAGACGCAATAGCAACATCACATGTCAATTAAACATGCAGAGGGATGCCTGAGTAAGCGTATAGTCATATAATATCTTCATCTTCATAGTGGGAGGGTCGCTCAGCTATGTCCATGTCTTAACTTCTCCTACTTCCTGGTTCATCCAAAAATGGGCAAAGAGGCGGAGCACAGGTAGAGCTGGGGGTGGGCCCATGGTGCCGTCACAGCATCCACTGAACGTACTAGGTCGGCCCAGGTGTCACTCAAGAGGCCACGCCCCCTCAATTAAAAAAAGCACAGTTGTCAAGGTAACACATGAGACAAAAACAGTAGTTTGCTCCAGGCTTTAAACATGTTTAACCCCCCCTCTGAAGTTGACCATTTTAACATGGGAGTCTATGGGGATTGATCCGCGTTTGGAATCTGCCTCAAGTGGCCACCCTGTGAACTGCGAGGAGGGTTGCCCGTCCCATGATGCGCCTCTGTGTGTGTAACCGGTCTCGTCTCATCGTCCCAGTCCCAGTCTGGTGGCTCTGGAGCTGGACAGCGAGGAGGACAGTGCCGACCCGAAGCCTCTGCTCTCGTCGGAGAAGAGCAAAGACAAAAGAGACGCCTCCTGTCCCGCCGCTGACCTGACATGCACCCGCAGCAACTCGGCCTCCGCAGCGTTCGAACCCGCCACTAACGTAAACTCCTCTGTCTCAGCTGTCAAACACTGCACTTCTCCCTCCCATAATGAGAGCCATTGTTTCTTTTGTCTTTGCCTCCAGATGCATGACTTCTTTTTGTGTGTGTGCTATTTTGTCTGTTCAGGACTCGGAGGACCAGGGGCTTCGGCTGCGCTCCTATTCCTACTCCTCCCCCAAAATCAGTCTGCGGCCTCCTCGTTTGGTCAGGGACAGTCACGCCTCAGATATCAGCCCTGGTCAGTAAAGCCCAGACCGTGAACCACCTCTCAGTTAGTCTGATTCTCTACTGACACTGTTTCCACCACTGTGTGATGCTGATGGTCTCTAATGAGGCAGCTGCACTGATCTGATGCACCTGTAGATTCACTTTCCACTAAGATCAAGACGATAAACTCCCTTTGAATAGATGTGCTTGGATGAGAAGATCCATCCTGCTCTCATGTCTGTTACACTGGATTTTAATAACATTTTTAATATTCGATTTTAAGTTCAATGCAAAATGAATGTTAAATGACTGTGAAACAACCAATTCACAATTTTAAACACAAACATCATTCCAGCAAATTAATGAGAACAATTTGCTGTGATGCACATTTTAAAGGTGCATTCTCTGAACTGGGACACATTGAGAGCACAGACATGAAGGAGTAATGTCCATCCTCACATCCAGTATAAACACCAGATGACTTCTGTCGATCATAGATATTCTCCCCCCCTCAGTCGGCCCACAGCAGCACACGGACTAACCATGTAGCACCACTTAGTGTTAGTGTGCACCCTCTGTAGCTGATGTGAGCCGCCCTGTGTCCACTGTGTCCACTGTGCCCTGTAGATGCCGTGCTCCACAGTGTCAGCCACAGCCGATCTCTCCTTCAGGCCCTCTCTCTGTCTAAATCTCTGTCTCTGCTCTACCCTGGTAGTAAGTACTGGACACCTGCAGCCGTCACACCGCCTCTGTCACAGTCGGCTCGTCAGTGGCAGTGCTTATGTGTGCGTGCGTGCGTGCGTGCGTGCGTGTGTGTGTGTGTGTGTGTGTGTGTGTGTGTGTGTGTGTGCATCAAGGTCATTACTGATTCTAGTCCTGAAAATGGAAAGTGCACAACATCTGGCTTTAACTCCACCACCATCCTGCTCCTGACAGATTTATACCACGCTTCACTTCATTGTTTTGGTTTCCTGACCTCGGACTCTTAACTGCTTACTGGAAACGCTCCACCTTAAATCCACCTTAAGAGCCAGCTTGCAAAATTAGCAACTTTCTGGGAAACGCGATTGGAACACAGAGGAACACTGGACTGTAAACTCCCACTCCCATGTTAACTTGAAAGATAGTGTGTTTTGCAGTATATTTTAGTGAATGTGTGTGTGTGTGTGTGTGTGTGTGTGTGTGTGTGTGTGTGTGTGTGTGTGTGTGTGTGTGTGTGTGTGTGTGTGTGCGCGCTGCAGCTTTTGTGTGTCTCACTCTGTCCTGCTTGTTGTGTGAGCAGCACCTGTTGCATGCAAATGAAACCTGATTTTAAATTCATATTCACAATCTTTGTTCAAAATTTGTATTTTTTACTGCAGGGATTCATTTATTTTTATTTTTTTAATGTGTGAAATGTAAATCTCTCATCACTTTAAATCAGATTGTGCATTGAAATAGATAATAGCAATAGATACGACATAAGATCGAAAAATAGAAAGAAAGAAATGGCTAAACTGTAGAAATAATGAACAAATGAAGAAAATAATAAAAAAATAAGATGAAAATGAATCAATAAATACAAATAAAATGAATGTCAAGCTCTTGCAGGATCGTTCTGAAAAACACATCTCTGTTGTTTCTGTCCACAGAGCAAAGAACCCCCAGTATATCAGAGCAGTCACATGACAAGAGGTATTTATCTTTTCAATCATATTCATGTTCTACAATGTTCTAATGTCCATACTGCATCCTACTACCCCTCACCATTCATCTCCACTGTCAGTAACATCATATCAGCGTAACCATGACAACATGGCCAGCCGCTGGTTTAAGTTGGCTGAGGCTCTTTACCTCCTCTGAAGTTGGTTTCACATATGTTGCCTGTCACTTTTGAGAGTCATAGTGCGGTCACTCTGACCCCGCCCTACTTTGTCTTCACCTGAGGGGGCGGAGCCACGGTTTCATGTTGCCCCTGTGAGGCCGCAGACATCACAAGAGGTGACTTCATACTGTGTCTGAGAGGCCGCAATTAAACAAAAGGACATCCTCTCCACTTCCTGTTCCTCTCCTTTCACCACTGTTCCATTAGGAGGGAGGCCAACGGACATTTCCTCTGACATTTGAATTAATGCAAACATCCCCTAATTGAACTGCTCCCCCTCGTGGACGATGCCAGAAACGACAGGGTCAAAGGAGGCCATTGAAAGCTGATGTTGTTGTGTTTACAGCAGAGCTGTTATTCAGTGCAATGAATATATATTTGACATTGAAACATTTGTATAAACAATCAACCAATGGCTGTTTACGTGTAGTTTCCTGGTGTTTACGCTCAGACGTCCACGTGCGCTGTCCTTTGCAGGGACATTAGGTTCCGTAGTCGAGTCGAGTCTGCGGACGATGACGGCAGCGTGGAGCTGGCCAAGTCGCTCCAACACCTCACGCTGTCCGAGTTCCTCAAAGAGTATGTGGAGGGGGGGTGTCGGGGGAGAAGGGGGCGGGGCAACACTAACCTTGAAATGACTCTAACCACAGTTTGACTTCTCTAGTGTCTTCTAATTGTCCTCTAACATTGTGCATAAGACTCTCATTGTCATTTTGCATGTTTTTATCGTTCCACTCATTTGAGTTTGCTTCCACAGCACAGCATTGTCAAGTGTGTGTGTGTGTGTGTGTGTGTGTGTTTTTGAAATGTAATTCTAACCACTCTCTCTAACATCTATTTCTCTGACCACAGGTGAAAAGCTGTTCACACTCTAGATATTAATAAGTACCCTCTGCCTGCTCCCACACTTGTCCCATGGCTTTTGTTGCTTTGTAGACGAAAGACAGATGAAACCTAATGAATGATGGCGCACGAATACAAATGCACTGATGCACTTTAATGTCTCACCAGAATCGAGGAGGAGGAGCTGGATAAATACAGTATACCCACCAAAGCCGAGTCGGAGAAGTACAAAGTCATCCGCACCTTCAGTTTCCTGAAGAGCAGGATGTCCAGCACTCGCAGTAAAACCAAGGTACCGTCAGCAAACAGCACTCACTTGAACTAACTGTGTCTGAATGGTGTGTTTGAACCTTGAACATACACATCAACACCTGTTAAAGGCAGATTACACCAGAATGATGATGTAGCAGCAAGTGTGTGAATATTTGAAGCACTGGTAGCATCCCCTCTGGTGACATCATCAAAAATATGATTGCATGTTTTGGGGGATAGTTAATGATAATGATGAGGATGATGATAACACTTATATTATTAGTCAGTAGTGAAAATGGTAACCTTAACACTATTATTATTATTATTATTATTATTATTATTATTATTATTATTATTATTATTATTATTATTATTATTATATATTATTATCTCCAAGCTTAGTAATACACATATTCAAAATAATTAGTCAGTAGTAGACATAGCGCCCTTAACCTGAATAATAACACTTAAGCGCATGTATTTTTGGATAATGACTGATGGAAATATATTGTGCTTATAGAATAAGAGTGATAGTAGAGTAGAATAACGGTAATGAGAATGTCACAGACTAAGGTTTGGAATGTGTGTCCGTGTCCCTCTGCTCTGTGAGAGACACAACCAGGAAATGTCTCTGCCACTGACTCAAGGTCAGTGAGACCCAACATGGAGTCCCGCCTCTTTTCCCTGCAATGATTAATCCCCTGTTGCTCAGTCAGCACAGAGGCTGGAAGCCCCCTCTGACCCGCGTCCGTTGTTTATTCCGCGATTCGTTTCCTTGTCGGCGCACTTTTCGGAGGAAAGGGGGGGGTGGGGCCTCCTCTTGACTTCAGATCTCTTAAGGGCCCTTTCGTAGCTGTGTCAATCAAGTTCCTTCTATGTGGCCTCTGTGTTTACACCCATGTCTCTCACATGGTTGTCCAAGGGGAAGGGGAAGGACCGGGAGGCCAAGGACAAGGACAAGCAGCTGAATGGACACCACTTCGGGACGGGCTCGTGTTTGGGTCCCACCGTGTGTGTGGTGTGTGACAAGGCCGTGTGTGGGAAGGAGCTGCTGCACTGCGCCAGTGAGTAACATCCACAGAGCTTCATTCGCTGCATGAATCCCAACTGGGGCTGAAATGATTCATCGATTGATTGACTCTAAAAAATGTTTGATTACAAATCCCCTGAATGGTATAATAGAAGCTTTAATGCATGTTTTTGCTGTAACTGTTTAAGGTGAAGGAAGTGAGGAATTATACGCTTCTTCTCATTCACCAACAGTCATACGATGTGCACGAGCCCCCCCCCCCACACACACACACACACGCACACACTCACACACACACACACACATGATGGTGTCTAAAGGCCGACTAGACATGAAAATATCAGGTGATTCGTTGGATAATGATCATTTTGTCATTTCCAGACGTGTCTTTTCACATTTTCACTATTTTTCTGCCTATTCAAATAATCGTTTAATCGACTCGAAGAAATGAATCAATAGATTAATCGATGACCAAAATAACCGTTTGCTGCAGCTCTATAATAAACCTCTGTCGCCAGGCTGCACCGCCATCGTGCACAAGGGCTGTAAGGATTCTTTGCCACCGTGTTTGAAGGTGAGCACCGAGTCCAAATGTTGGTTCGAGACGCTCGCGTCATCTCACTTGTTTACTTACCAGCTTGTTTGTGCCGTTTAGAAACTTCAGGACAAATACGCAGTCATGTCGGTGAAGAACAGGACGGCCTCGCTCCCACAGAGTGAGTTTACGAGATGCAGGGGTCACGAGCCCGGTCTGCTTCTTGTAATGCACAACATTTCCTGTTTGGCACATTTCTGCGTGGCTGTACTCGGGAGGGATGGGGGGGGGGGGGGGGGGTCTGAGGGTGGTGGTGTTTTTTTGGGGGGGGGGGTTCAAGTGTCGTGTGTTGTTTTTCATTTGTCCTTTTCTCCTCAGACTTCACGGTGAGAGACAGTCCCCCGCCGAGCGCCATGCCCGTCTCCACCTCTCTGTTCATCATGGCGGCCAAGGAGAAGAAGGAGACCCAGTCGTGTTCGCCCTCGGGAGGTTTGCCCAGCAGTGACGGGTCAGTGCCGAGCTAACAATGACATCACCTGTCAATCAAGGGATGATAATGATGCCTGATTTCAAACATTCACACTGGTTACTTGAGATTTGACATAAAAGAACATCTAAGAAGCTGTTGGATACACATTCAGTGTCCTGCCACAAAGTGACCACTGGATGGCAGACTGAACACACTGAACCTTTGTTCATGAGACTAGAGACATGCAGCAAAGTTTTATGTTGTGTGGTTTTGTTTGAAGAAGTGACTTGTCGTTAAACTCTCATTAGTATGTTACGTCATGATTTAAATGTGTTGAATGATCTCTTTGAATCATGTCTCTGTGTCTCTGTGTCTCGGTGGGTGCAGTCGTCTCAGTGAGAGTTCAGAGACAGAGTCCGACACAGTGAAGGGGTCCAGTCACTCGGAGGAACTGCTGCCCACGCCCACGTCCTCCACTTCTGCTGAGTCATCGTTCGGAGAAGGTATGAGACAAAGAAAAAAAAATCTGTCATTGATATTGAACGATTTTGAGCAACACTCAACGGTTTTCATCAAATTAAAATGAACTTTTCCAAGTTCACATCCTTTCAAAATAAAAGCCCTTTAGCTCAGAGCTGAAGATCAGTTTGTGACTGTGTTAGAATAGGTAAATATGAATAATGATGACATAGATAACTATAAGTGATTACATCGATGAAATTAATAAATGAGAATAAATGTCTGTATCGTCCCTCGCACACAGACTGCGTGGACGCCTGCATCCATGGCGACATTTCGGCCGATGCTGCAGATTACGAGGCGGAGTCCTGGAGTTTGACGGTGGAGCCCAAGTTCTGCAAAAGGCTGGACAAGCGAGCGGTGGAGAGGCAGGATGTCATCTATGGTGAGAGGGGCTCAGAGAGAGACCCACCCATAACACCTGACACACACGTTAGTAACACGTTCGACCCCCTCTGGCGCAGAGCTGATGCAGACCGAGCTCCACCACCTGCAGACGCTCCACATCATGGCCGAGGTGTTCCGGCGAGGCATGAGGGAGGAGGTGCAGCTGGACATGGAGGCGGTGACGCGCGTCTTCCCCTGCCTGGACCAGCTGCTCGTCTTCCACCACGGATTCTTCGGCGCCATGAAGGAGCGGCGCCACGACTCGGCTCAGCCGCAGGGACACAGGAACTACCTCATCCGGCGGATAGGAGACGTCCTGCTACAACAGGTCAGGCCCCGGGAACCCCTTTTATATTTGGTGTTCTTTCATGGTGCATAATATGACTGTGTGTGTGTGTGTGTGTGTGTGTGTGTGTGTGTGTGTGTGTGTGTGTGTGTGTGTGTGTGTGTGTGTGTGTGTGTGTGTGTGTGTGTGTGTAGTTTTCAGATGACAGTGGTGAAAGCATGAAGCAGGTGTACGGAGAGTTCTGCAGTCGTCACAACGAAGCCGTCGGCTTCTTCAAAGAACTCCAGCAGCACAACAAGAGATTTCAGAACTTCATCAAGGTGTTTGTTTACTTATTTTGTAACTTTTAAAGGTGCGGTGTGTCAAATTCCAGTTTAATTGAATTCAGTCTAGCAGAAGGTACATTCAAGATATCCTCAATGTTGTTTTTATTTTTAACATTTATTATATACATTTATTACGATTATTATTATTATTCACATAGTGAGTACATTCTTCCTACAGGGGGCGCCATATTGCAGTGACAAGTTCTTACTGCAGCCCAAAGCAGACACTTTAAACACCTTTTCTGATATTATACATTTTACATTCAATAACTAAAAAACACTACAGGCTCTTTGTTTACGTGTGTAAGATGGAACTGCACCACTGGGTGTCACTAAATGCACACACATGCTGCATATTTGTGCTTATTCTTCAAGCAACAAGGCAACAATTACCTGGTGCGACGGAGGGAGATCCCAGAATGCATCTTGCTTGTAACCCAAAGGATTACAAAGTACCCAGTGCTGCTGGAGAGGATCCTGCAGTACACTCAAGGTAATCTGCTGCCACCTGCTGGCGACATGGGTGACATCAGACAAAACAAAAGCCATGGAATGATGCACAACTCACACATCCCATCATTCCTCAGAGGACACTGAGGAATACGCCGACCTCTCCCGGGCCCTGGCTCAGATCCGGGAGGTGATCGCCGCCGTGGATCTGAGGGTCAGCGAGTTGGAGCGGCAGCAGCGGCTGCAGGAGGTGTGGAGCCGCATGGAGAACCGCAGCTCCACCAAGCTGAAGAACGGACACACCTTCAGGAAGCAGGACATGATGGGGGCGGGGCAGACGCTCAAACACCAGGGGCTGCTGCTGTGGAAGACGGCCACTGGGCGACTCAAAGGTATTTCATGTTGTTACAGCTGATTCTTTTGCCCAAGGGCACTTTTTGCATGTGGAACGAGGAGAATGGGATTGAACCAACAACCTGCTGGTTCCAGGACCACCATTCAAAAGCATAGACTGTATTTAAAGATGGACGTAGCGCCCCATAGGATTCTAGCTGCAGAGTGCTTCTGAGGCCGATGCCAAAAAAAATGGGCAAAGAGGCGGAGCACAGGTCGAGCTGTACTTCCTGTACAGTTGCCACGGTAACCAATGTGACTGATGGAGACCAAAACTATAGCTTGTACCAGGCTATAAACATGTTTTGATTAATGTTAACATGGGAGTCTATGGGGATTTTGAGACAGCCTCAAGTGGCCACCCTGTGAACCCCACCCATGTCTTGTGTCTCATATCCACAGACGTGCTGGCGCTGCTCCTCACAGACGCTCTCGTCCTCCTGCAGGAGAAAGACCAGAAGTACACGTTTGCTGCCGTGGTACGAACACAGAGACCAGATCCACGGCTGCGACAGCCGTCTGAGTCCATCACTTCAAGTCTACAGGAGAATAACTTGTGCTCACGTTCCCCAGGACCAGAAGCCCTCGGTCATCGCGCTGCAGAAGTTAATCGTGCGAGAGGTGGCGAACGAGGAGCGGGGCATGTTCCTGATCAGCGCCTCGTCCGCCGGGCCGGAGATGTACGAGGTCCACACCTCGTCCAAAGAGGAGCGGAACATCTGGATGAGGCTCATCAGAGAAGCTGTGGAGAGGTTGGTCTGCCGAGTCTCAAAGTTGTGCATTCAGCAGAAACACTTCTTAGTTCTAACGCGTGCGCCTCTGCCGACTCAGCTGTCCGGAGGAGGAGGAGGAGGACACCAGCGAGTCCGAGGAGGAGAAGCGAGCGGCTGAGGCCCGGGTCCAGAAAATCCATAAGTTACAAGGTACTGAGAGACTTCCTTCATGGAGTTTTTCCTGTAGTGAGTACTTCATGAGCCCCTCGTCCTTGAACAGAGAGTCTGCTGAGCCAGGACCAGCAGATCTGCTCCAGCCTGGAGGAGAAGCTGCAGATCTACACCCGGCTCTCCGCCCTGAGTGGGAGGACGGACTCGGTGCCCGCCGAGCAGCGGCTGCTCGTACAGCCACACTCGGAGGACGCGCCACAGGCGGCCGAGCTTCTGGCCGCCGCTCTGCAGGAGGGTGAGACGTTGGGCACAGTGTGTCCACACACATACACACATATACACACACCTATGCACAGCATAGTACAGTGCAGTTTTTGTACAACTCCACAATGCAAATTCATATTTTTATACTTTTATATTTATTTATTTGATTTAATCATTTTTTATATATTTATTTTTCATTTTATACTTTTTTATGAAGCAACTGTATGATTTCATAATACTAGTTGCTACTCAGGTGATGGCAGAAGAAACCTTTCAAGAAAATCCTGACCTTTGACCTCTTCACTTTCTTGCTTCTGTTTTCCAGCTGAAAACCTCAGAGCCACGTTGTCCACCAGGACGCGCTCTACGAGCAGCCACTGTCCAGACCCGGAATCGGACTCTGTGTTCAGCCTTGCTGCTCATGCTGACCCCGCCTCCGATTCCTCTGAGCCCCCTCCTGAGACCCCCGACACCAGCGAGGGGAGCTGGACCCCGGCTCTTCGGGGCTCAGAGACGGACGACATGGACCTGAAGGTACCTCGTTGTATACATGCATGGCTTCGGAGGGGTGTTCACACTGTGGCCCACCAGGGGCCAAATGTAGCCCGTGGTCAGTTTTTCATTGGCCCGCAGCAAATTTTAAAAATATAATGGAATTTGGCCCACACATGAAACTTGGTTTTGACACTAGGTGGAGCTACTGCTTCATTGGAGACAGTCCTGCACTGGTCGGATTTTTCTTTTTTTTTTTACATTTACATTTGTACATTTATCAAATTATTAACATTTTGATGAGACAGTCCAACTGAAAAGTGGATGAACCCTTAAAGGTGCAGTGTGTACGATTTTGGTCAATTTTTTGTCACTTCTATCTGTAGAACTAGAATCACAAAACAGTTAAATAGACATTTTACCAATGTGATATTACCCCAATGTAAGACTCGCTTTTTAAAAACCAAAACCCTACCATCAGCTCTTTAAAGTAAATGTTCACCAGGAGCAGGTCCACCCTATGGGAGCCACCATGTTTTTAGACATCTTTTGCACTTTAAAGACAACTGAGGGCTACCATAGGTTCCCTTGCATGCTCGAAGGGGAAGGGTGAGGTGCTGGATCCAATTATGCAACTCCACCAGTAGATGTCACCAAATCTGTCACACTGAACCTTTAATGATGTGCCGTTATTCCCAGTCCCCTCATGCCAATGGTGTCGGACGCCGTGCGGCCTCGTCCTGCCCACCTCGGCTTCGCCATTCCTCCACACACGTGTGGCTCAGGACCCCACGTGAATAATTCAGCGCTCCTCCATTAGAATGACATCGCAGCCTTAATGTGATGAATCATTGATAAGCTCATAATAAAGGAAGAAGTCCATTTAGCTCCCGGAGGCGTCGTGCCATCCATTAAAAATGGATATATAGACTGGTTCCAATTACCTCGCCGGCGTTGTGCTATCGTTAGCAGCTTTTCGTGTGGTAAATGACTCCGGAGAGAGAGGGAGAGAAAGAGAGAGAGAGAGAGATTTTGACCGCTGCAGTCACACAGTAGGGGTAGTGATGTGGAGTGGCCACAAGGGGGTGGACATGTTTTATGTATTCAAATGTTGAATACACGAGCTCCTTATTTTAAGTTGCCTGTGTAACCGTAGAATGTACTAATGGATAATAATTGAGTTACATGGTATACGGTAAAAGTATGAATGTGAAAAATACTTTAAAGGTCCCCATAGTGAGGACCTGCTCCTCGTGTAAATATACAATAATGGATTTCTTTAAGATTAATGGGAAAAAATATAACATTTAGGTGACTATGAATGAAAATGTCAGTATGTAGTTGTTTTGTAATATTTTTAGAATGACTGAAATCTTACACACTGCGCCTTTTAATTGTATTTATCTGTGTGCTTTGTGCAACTTTGTCCATGAACAGGTTTCTCAAAGTGTCCACAGTCTGACGCAGCTTCTCTACAGTCTGCAGGTGAGTCAACTTCTCATCACCCCCCCCCCCCCCCTGCCCCCCCCCCCCCCCCCACTTGCCCCGCCCCATATTTATTATCGCCGAGTCAGCAAGTCAACAAACAAACAAACCCAATCCTTATCCTCCCCTCCTGCTGGTGTCACACTCTGTGGAAATGAAAGCTTCGACACACTCCGATAATCTGATCTTCATCTTCTGTGCACACACACACACACACACACAATGCATTTGCATAGGGACAGGTGTGTGCACCAGGTGGGATTTGATCACAATTCTATTTTCATATTCAAAGTTGTGTATTCTCTCTGAAACCCACAGTCGAATGCTGTGTTCCCATGCTATAAAGAGTCAGGTGGCAGTGTGGGGCCTGATTATAATTTCCATCATATTTTGCCATTCAAATGATTAGTTCAATGCCCATTGTGGAAAAATGCACGTGGTTATTGTGTTAGCTGATCCTTTGCATTTTCTGTGCCAGGCTGCAGTGACCATCCAAGATAGCTGCTTCGAGGTCCAGAGGCTCCTCCTCCGAGAGGCTGGCAGCGGTGGCGGCGGTGGCGGCAGCGGGCGCCCGTCGCCCCACGCCCAGCGCCACCACCACCTCCCGGTCGCCCGCGGCAACACCCTGCAGGAGCAGGAGAAGCAGCGCAACCTGGAGAAACAGAAGGAGGAGGTGGCGGCGGCCCAGCGGCTCCAGGACCGGTTGCGGCAGGACAAGGAGCGCTGGGAGCGCGAGTGCCATGCCAGGGAGAGCCAGCAGGGGGAGCAGGAGAGCCGGCTGGAGGAGAGGGAGCGGCAGTGCCACCTGGAGGCGGAGCGGCTGCGGCGCGAGCGCCAGGAGCTGGATGCGCAGCTGGAGGAGTACCAGCAGAGCCTGGAGCGGCTGAGGGAGGGGCAGAGGAGCGTGGAGAGGGAGCGGGAGCGCGTGGAGAGTCGGCGGGCGCTGCTGCACACGTGCAGACACGGCCGCCAGAGGAGCCTGCCCTCGGTCATCCCACACATGGTCATACCCCTGGACGGCCAGCAGGTAGGTGGAGGAGGAGGAGGACAACGAGGATTTGACATGTATGTTTCTACTTCCTGTTAACGTGACAGTCTGAGGACACTTCCTGTATCAGGGCTCATTTTCACCAAGGGCCACATCAGCATCATGGCTGCTCTCAAGGAGCCGCTTTTCAAGGTGCTGTGTGTAAGATGTCAGTTAACATGCAACTTTACCTGTAGAGGTCACCAAATCTTACACACTGCACCTTTAAGCTCTTGTGGGCCACATAAAATGCTCTTGTGGGTCACATCGGGCCTGCGGGCCACACGTTTGTCACATGTGTCCTACATCATCAGTCACAAGAGACAGAGCCCTGGGCATTCTGGGCTTGTTTGTAGGGGGAAGGGCTCTACAGAGCATTCCAGGATGAGGTCGTAAACAGGATCTGGAGCGGTGGACGACTTGACGGCGACGCCGCAGCGTCTCCATACGCTTGACATCAGCCCGCTGATGTTTGCGCCCAAAGATCTTGACCCTGACGCCAGTGGCATTTAAATCTCCGCTGTTTATGGAGTATTTCTCCGGCTGAGTCATTAACCAGAAGCTCCTCTCTCGCCCTCTCTCTCTCTCTCTCTCTCTCTCTCTCTCTCTGTCCGACAGCTCTCATCCTGAGTTACACTCCCTCTCAGGCAGCAAGCCTCCATCTCCCTTCCTCTTGATGTACGACCCACGATAATGAGAGCAATTTCAGCGTCGTTTGTCTCGGCGCAGCGGCAGCTCCACTCACCAATAAACATCGTCATGATTGATGATAATTAAAGCGTTGCAAATAGAAAAAAACCAAAAAAACAGGACAAAATAATTAAAAGCAGGGGCCACGTCGGGCCCCCGCAGAAACCAATCAGCCCACGTTATCGACTCTTTGTTGGAGAGGGACGAGGCGGGAATGCCTCCCTGCACGGCTGGAGGCCGGGAAGGACAAAGGGCCCCACTGTTGGCCCTGCCGTGACCCTGCAGGTCGCCGAGCACTTCAGCATGTTTTGCCCGTGTTGGCTGCGGCACCGCGGTGCAGGTGCGCGTGCTCAAAAGACGCACGCGGTGAAGTGGAGCCCGCGGACAAATGAGCAGCGTCGTGTTACAATGTTCCCCCCTCGCCCTCATTAATCTACACCACCACCCTGAGCTCTCGCGGGCGAGACGTGACGTGAGCGTCTCCCGAGTTATTTCTTATTCATTTATTTATTTATTTACGTCCATTCATCTGCTGCCGTCAGAGCAGAGGCTGCGGCGACGCCGTGACAGTGGCGTGCAGACGCATAGGACCTCATGTTCCTCCTGCTCGTGTTGTAGCCAGAGGCTGCAGCTCACAGGGTCAGAGACAGATCAGATGACATGCCCATGCGCGCACACACACACGTATAAACACATGCACACGCATGCACGCTCATCTAATTAGCTCTCCTGCCTCGGTTCAGCAGTGGTGTGTGTGGAGAGAGGGATGGTTGCAGGAGGTGATACTCTGTTACACGGTTCAGTATTAAAGGGGCAGTTCAGCCAAATGAAAAGAAAAACCTCAAAGCGAAAAACAAGACATTTCACAATTTATAGATGAGAAAGTCTTTATCAATCAGTAACTTCTAGATTATAGTAACATCTGTGCATTACGCTGAGTCAGCAGTTTTCCTCCACAGTGAGCAACATCTAAAATGCTAGTTTGAGTTGTTTTTCATCTCAAACTCAAGATTGATTGTCTTAAGGCTGTGTATATAGATGTATAAAGTGAAACCAAGCTGATTTATTTAGACCCCTGATGGCCAACTGCGGTATAACAAGTTTACCCTCCCCTCCTCCATGTTAGCAGATAAAAGTCCATGTTATTAAACTCATTCAACCCATCTTTAAATAAATATTTGAATTTAAAATGTCAAAAATCTTAAATTTGCATCGATATGTATTTTTGGAATGTGACCTTTGACCTATCTCCGCCCCCTCAGGACTCCACGCCGCAGACCTCAGACCTCGCCGGCAATGGCTCCATGTTTGTCAACGAGGCCGCGTTCGCCGGCACTAGTGTCAACAACCGCCACGTCCACCACAAGAAGAATGACCCCAGCACACACAACTGTCTCAACAGCCTGCTGGCCAGGTCCCACAGCAGACAGGCCCCCATGGCCAAGACCCCCCTTAGTCCTCACCCGGACCCCCAGGGCTGGGTGATGGGGACCGGGTACCTCTACAGCTCTGCGGGGAAGCTGGGACTGCAGCACACGCCCACTGGTAAGATAATAACATGTTTTAGGATTCTAACTTTCTGGGAAACAATGTGACTAATTTGATATTTTTGTTTATTTAAATTTCAAACTACTGAAATGCAAAATGTATGAATGAGTGAATGTATCCCACAATGCATTGTGAATACTACAAATTACATTACATATCTCTTTTCACTGAGGCGGCAATGTTGCACCGCCATGTTTGTTGTATCTCAGCACTAATGGAGCAGAGTGGGTAAGTGCCTCTTGTGTGGGACGGTGCCGCTGAGTTTGAGTTGAGGCCCAACTTCAGTGTGCAACCTGTGAGAATGTAAACAAGCCCTCAGCTGCACATGGGAGAGGGTGATGCACACACACACACACACACACAGGTCTCAAGGCTGTGTCCCTGGTGAGGCCTTGTCCGTCCTTCCCTTCAGTTAATCAGTGTCTCCAAAGGCACCGAAACCCACAGGGTCGTCCCACCTGCAGCAGCAGCAGCAGCAGCAGCAGTGGGCTGGGGGGGGGGGGGGGGGGCCCCCGCCTCCCAGGGGGGGGGGGGGGGGGGGTGGCCCTCGCCTGCCAAAAGCAAAGGAAGAAAAAAAAATCAATGGCTTCTTTATCTATCGACTGGGAGACAACAGCATGTGAATCACAGTTCACAGGCGATGGCTGACTGATTGGGGCATTGATCTTAAAAAATCTTTACAAAACTCATTACAGCATGACTTGTCATCGCATCAGGAGAAAGGAGGGAGGGCGGAGGAGCAGGGGGAGGGGGTAGGGGTTTGAAAGGAGGGTGAGACGCAGACAAGCATTAATCTGCGTTTTTTTCGCCGACCGGGCGTCACGTTTGTGGCCCCGTCCACATTCCTCATCCATTCATGCGCACGCTCGTGTTATGGTGACAGAGGGGTGGTGGTGGGGAGGGGGGGTAGTGGGGGCAGAGTCACAGGTTCCATTGGGTTGGGCCCCGTGTGAGAACAGGGTCAGTGTGTATTTCTGGTGTTGTTTGCCACTGCTGCAATCTCCTCGTCATTGATCAGCTTATTAACCTTTCCTCATTACTGAGCACATACACCGAAACCTGAGTCACTTGTTAACAAGCCCTGGGGCACGCACACACACACATGCACACGCACATGCACACACATACCTGCAAGGTGCATTCCATGCATTACCCACAATTCACTCCCCTGCAGAATCCATGAGGACCTGCAGTGACAGTCATCTTTGAATCAACATAATTAAAACATAATTAAAACAATTTCCCATCAGATTGGAAGCTGTAAAGAAAATGGAGTGATGTCATCAGCTCATGTGGTTGTAAAGTTTGAAAGGTCTCACGGACTCACAGACTCTCACCGTGTCGTTGGGTATGTGGAGGAACCTGATGTCTCTTTGTTCTTGTTTCAGAGGAAAAGATCCTCTTTCATATGCAAATCCTCCAAACGGTCACACGGAGCAGACTATGATCTCACTCTGCAATGATATTTTATTTCTTATTCATGCATTCACACACACACACACACACACACACACACACACACACACACACACACACACACACACACACACACCCTTTATTCAGAACTTCATACAGCGTCTCCTGCACAGTGGCATGCAGGAGAACCAGTCACAGGGAATTTTTAGCCCAACGGCTCCGAGTGGCTTCTCACGGGTTTATGCAGAGGATGAGAGCAGGATGAGTCAAAGGGAGAAGGATCAGGAAAAGATGAAACACACAAACAAACAAACATATAAGGTCCTATATACAAGCAATTAGACAAAGTAATTAGTTGAACAGAATAGAACCTTATTGATCACCATCGGGGAGCTGGTGGTGTTGCAGCAGACAGTCAAACAACAGGAACATATATTTTTATGTAATGCATCACACACACACCTACTTATCTACCTGTCTAACCCTAAACAGACGTAGTTATTCATGTAAAATTTAACAAAGATATAATTTTGTTACTCATACCTCCACAAAATTCTATACACTGCACCTTTACGCCCAGATCTAGACTCGAACCACACACAAGCCATTTGGTAACTTTGACGTCCTGCAGTGGCACTGCTTTATTTACATCGTCATATACTAAAACAAAATACTGAAATATATCTTAACGGAGAATTGTAATGTGGTGGTCGTCCACTAACGCCCCCCATCCATCAGGCCTCAGACCTGTGTGCTGTGTGCTCACACAGCCACTCCACCAGACTCTTATATAATTAATCAAACACAGACACATTCCTGCAGGGACACAATGAGGCAATTTATAGTTCATGCCATCTGTTACCATGACAGCACACACCTGCCCCTGACGCCCCGCACACACACACACACACACACACACACACACACACACACACACACACACACACACACACACACACACACACACACACACACATTATCAGCTGTGCATATAAAGGCACATTGTCCTGCAGGTAATTGAATAATAATGTTATTGCTGAATTGATGAGAATAACACGCCTGAAGCTGCAGGTGTAATATTCCGCTCGCTCATCCTTCCTCGTTTCCTTGACGACCGTGGAGATTGATCAGCGTGACAGAGATAATGATAAAGGTGGCGTGGCGAGATGGATTCGGGGAGGATCTCTGTCTGTGTTTTGACTTTCGCTCCCACGCTCGGCTGCAGGAGGCTGATCCATAAGTCGTTAGCGATTAGACGAGCAGGCGAAACAATTAGACTGAGCTCATTAAACAGCAGCTACATGTCCCGTCCTGGTGATTATTCCTCGCTCAATGATGCCGTCTCCTTCACTTTTTGTCTGCCTGATGCATTATCGGTGTCTGGAGTTCTCCTGATAGAATTTTTTTTTCTAATCTATATAATCTAATCTCTTTAATCCATACTTAAAGAAGCATTCATCTTGATCTGTAACAGCCAGGTCTCTGTGGAACACGAACCTCACCAGAGCTCTTAAGCTCTGCCACCGATCCATCAGTGGGTGATCCACTCTGGGGACAGTGCATAGGATTTAGTGACGTCTAGTGGTGAAGTTGCACGTAGCAGCTCCTATTTAATGGTTAGTTTTATATCTTTTTATAAATACCCGTCTTAGATTTTACTTAAAGTGACATTAAAAAAGTCTTAACTCTCCTTAAAGCTGCAGGAGCTGAAGCTTTGTATATGCAGTAAACAACAGCAGCTAAATCCATCAAACCTCTCACATGACTGTAGA
Organism: Chascanopsetta lugubris; assembly: GCA_016785325.1. Lineage (NCBI taxonomy): Eukaryota > Metazoa > Chordata > Actinopteri > Pleuronectiformes > Bothidae > Chascanopsetta > Chascanopsetta lugubris. Next base: position 39,595 of record JAFBJT010109330.1, read on the forward strand.
ATCTTCATTGCAGATAAACCAGGTAGGATGAACGTAAAGTTTATTAGAAAGTTTAGAAATATCTGCACACAGACACTAAAAAAAGTGACTTTATATTGTACAACTGTCTGGGGGTGGAGTCACACTAGCATCACAACATCATAACGAGATGGCATTTCCTGTTTGCTCTCACAGGTCACGGCGGTCACGACTACATCGCGGACACTTGGTTGTCCACGGCGAGTGGGGCTGATCTGTATCCAGAGCTTCCTCATCCTGCGGACCCTCAGCTGGCCCTCAGTGCCCTGGTTGCCATGGATACGGACAGCGGCGGGGAGGAGGGCCGGGAGGAGACCATCGTGTACCTCTGAATATCGAGGTGCGGGAGACTCTTTCACGAAGCCCCGGACCTGCACCTGCAGGAAGACGAGCACATGCCACTGAGGCCTGGGACAACATTTCCCCCCTTTTTTACATTTGACTGGTTTCTTTGGAAAATGGCTGAGTGGACGTTTTTTCTGCCGGGTGGAAAAGTCACTGGGAAACACAAACACACGCTTTCAGACTCTATCTCACATGTGTCATGCACCTTAGCTCCGGGCACCACTGGGTGTTTCTCTATTTTCTGTATTTTTTCTTATGTGTGTGTGTGTGTGTGTGTGTGTGTGTGTGTGGTCTATATTGTCTGCCCAGGTCCCTGCAGCCATATTTCTTCCCACTGTCCCTCCCTCATTGCCTTCGTTCCTTCCTCAGGTCCCACATATATATATCTCATCTCTGGAGCTGTATATTTATTAAATCCACCACAGAGTGGAGGGAGGGGGGGGGCGGAGCATAAACCCAATATCAGCAAAAAAACATCAGGCCCCATCTTTCCAGAGGGTGATTGTCTTGTCGTGCCAGGAAGTAGACTCACTGTCTTTCATTTACCAGACGGACGAATGTTTACGTTCGAGCCGAGCGCGGAAACACTGGAAGTGAAAGATGAACCGCAGCGAAGGTGTCGTCTCCGACTCGTCGCCTGCAGTTTATTTTCGGTCTTTATCAGATTGGGAGAAAAACCGAGTCGGACGTGGATTCTGAAGAAAGACGTCGTGGTCACTTCTGTCTCGGCGTGAGATTCAGAAACACAAACGCCCCAGAAAGCATACGTGCAATTACACCAGTTGGCATCGTCACTTCCTTTCCCTCTGTGTTGCATCTCTTCCTCTGTGAGAATTCAATCAAAGCTCCCCTGAAGCACTGAACTCCATTATGAGGCGGCTGTGGTGTGACGAGTTTTCCTCTAACCAGAGGGTCATAGGTTCAGATCCGGCCTTTCCCATTCCCCATGCAAGATCCTGAACCCCCTCCCATTAGCCCATGTACTAATACGTACATATAAATATACCAACCAACGGGAAAGACCTGATGTGTCGGGTGCAAAATCTTTCAAGCCACTGACTCAGCACTGCCTCTGAATTGACTTTGTATGTGATCACCAACAGTCACGTCGTCGCCTGTTACCTCCTCTGCTTCTTCCTATTCTGAAGGCGGCAGCTGCCAATCACAGCTGACCTTGGGGTAACAGGTGCGACACTGCTTGCTCCTCGTCCTCGTCCTCGTCCTCGTCGTTGTTGTTGTATATTTACTTCTTATGGCTCATTCAAGTGTAAACACGTCCCTGTGCCAATGCTCTCACCGCCTCTCCATGTTTGTACCAACATTGTGTAAAAGATGAAAGGGTTGAGTTGTAAATGGGACAAAAAGGCATTGGCAGATGTGATTTTTGGTACCGTGTATAAATGCTTGTGCTTTTTATTTATTTATTACATTTCAAAGGAGTTGAACCGCTCCGCTGTGCTTGGTGGAGGGCGGTATTGTAAATAGGACCGTGCCTGTGTACACTCACAGAAATGTGCATTTCCCCGTCATCTTTATTGATAAAAAAGATGTTTTATTCAACTTGGGCTGGTGTTTTTATTTTATTTTATTTTTTATCTAATTGTCATCATAGAAACCCCACAGAGACTGATAATGCGGTGAAACGGCAGACAGGTGAGAATAACACAAACACAATGTTCAGCTCAGGCAGTACTTTGTCTTATTCTTCTATGAGCGTGCGTGGTCTGAATGTGGAGCCGTGGCAACAGACAACGTGTGAATGAGTAGCGCGTTGCCGTGGCAGCAGTGACAGGTGGCAGACAAGGTGTTCAATTGTTACTGATTTCCTGTCTGGCTGCACCTGTGAAGTGCAATCACAAAAGGGGACAGAAATGATGGAAATTATAAAGTGTGAGGCCACAAACAGATATATATATATATATATATATATATATACATATATATATATATATATATATATTGGAGCTTAATCGACCTTGTCAAATCTTCTGGAGCAGTTTGATAAACCACTCATTTCCATTTGTTTTAGTAACTAAAGACTAAAGTGCAACTAAAGATAAAGCAACTTTACAATCTGAGTCTTTCTGGATAAAAAGAAAACTTTCGACGGAGGTGTTCCTGAGGGTTTTCTGGTCATGTGGTCGGATTTGTTTACAGCTATGAAAATATAGAATTCGACCATTAATGCCTTTTTATAAATGCAGAGAATGAAAAGAAAAAAGTTGCCTGGAATCGATGGCGAGCCAGGTTACTGTAATTGTGCTTTTCTGGGCTGTGATAGCGATCTGACTCCGCCCCCCTGCCTCTGAAGTATTCACCAACGATCACTCAGGGTAAGCGGACGTTTGCTTTCCACTGAGGTCCCAACATGAACTTTGCAAACAGAGTTGCATCACATTACCTGGTACTTGCCATTCATAACAGCTGGGCTGTTTGTTCTGTATGTGTTCCTTATATGCTTCTCTGTAGCCCTCACGCCTCTCGGGTCATGTGAGACCACTTTGCCTGCAAGTTTTGAAACAACTTTATTGATCTCCATGGAAACTCAAGCATCCAGTCGTATACATTGCACTAAAAAACAGGTTAGCGGGGGAATAAGGAATATGGAATATAAGTGTTCAAGTGCAGAGAATAAGATAATAAAATAATGTAGGTGCCAAAACAAACTGAGAGGCATCAGTACTGTAATATAGATTAAAGATTGTGAACACGTCATCCAGTTAAAGGTGGAGTCCGTAGAACCGACTTCATCATTTGGTTGTTGTCAGTGGGAGCTGTCCTCCCTGCACCGTCCCCTCCACTCTCGGCTTTGCATGATAATCAACCAGCGCTTGTTCATGTGTGTAGAATATATGACAGATTGAACCTTTAAAGGTCCAGTGTGTCAAATTTAGACATGATTTCCATCGCTTGTAAATGTAGAATGACCTAAATACATGAATTGATGAACTGAGTGGTGGGTCCACTCTATGGTGGTCACCATGTTGCGCCGCCATATTCCTCTCAGAGTCCAAAACGTGTTACAGCTTGTCATTCTCTCCAGAATCGCTGTGTCTCTGATCTCCTTCCACTGAGCAGCATCTGTGGAGATGTGGTCAGACCTGCTGCTGTTCCATTTGATCCGCCTCCCGCATGTGGCAGCCGTTCAAGGATCCATCAAATACTCATCACCTTGGCTGTTAAAATGGAGATTACCCTCCCTCCTCCACATCAGCCTTTTTTTTCCTGTGGTGGGAAAAAAAAAGAAAATAAACTCCCGTCAGCTAATCAGTTTTGAGAGGTTTTCCAATTCATTTTACGGGCCACATAGTTTAATACATGTCCCTGTGTTTTATATGCTTCTGCTGCATCGGAGGAAGTCAATCAAAGGCGCCCAACAGCAGGGCACCGGGGGTGAAGAGGGAGAGGGAGGAGAAGAGCCTGTTTTCCCTCGTGTGCATGTCATGGAGACGTGGACATACATGTGTTGTTGCTGCAAGGACATGAATGTCTGTCACAACCACCAGGGGTGTTCAAACTAAGGCTCGCGGGCCAAATGTGGTCCACGGTCCATTTGGAATGTGGCCTCCACATGAAACGTGACTGTCGCGACCAGCACCTGCTTAGTTGTCCGTTTTTTGCATATTTGATTATGAAGCATAATTTAAAGGTGCAGTGTGTAAGATTTGGTGACATCTAGAGGTGAGGTTGCATGTTGTATCCATCACCTCACACTTCACCCTTCTGAACATGCAGGAGAACCTGTGGTGGACTTCAATTATCATTCAAACTCAATGGATGTTGAGTACATCCACTTTTACTACTGTAAAAACATGGCGGCCCCCATAGAGAGGACCCGCTCCTCATGTAAATATACATTCATGGGCTCATTGAAGGTTCATGGTGAAAAATGAAACATTTAGGTGATTCTGAATTCATGAACATGTCAGTATGTAATAGTTTTGTAATATTTTTACTCACTGCGCCTGTAATATTGGCCCTCAGTGTTTGTGGCCCTCAGTGGCCCCTCTACCTGACCGCACCCATCACACAATCAATCCAACAGGGTGTTAAATACTTAATATCCATTCAGTTACTCTGCCCCTTTGGCTTCAGCCTGCAGTGCAGATTCAATAGTTATAAGTTGCCCCCCCCCCCACCTCCCCTCAGTCCTGTAATATAGGCGGTTCCCGTCTGTCTCCACCTAGTTGTTTTTTAATGACCCCAGTGGAAGGTAACTGATACCACCGAAGAAGGAAAAACCGATAAATGTGAAACTTATTATCGCTGAGTCATCTGCCTGGGTGGAACACACATCACTACGCCTGCTCTCCAGGGGGCTGTGTGGGAGGGTGTGTGTGTGTGTGTGTGGGGGGGGGTCGGCTGGCTTGGGGTGGGGTGGGGGTAATGATTTCTGTAGGCAGTGCAGAATAAACCTGCCCACCTCCCCAATATAAATAATAGCCATTAAAGCGTGAGGAATGCTTTCATGAGAGAGCCGAACAATATACAGCAGCGCATTCACAGGTTATTAGATTCCTCCTGGGGGAGAAATACAGTGACAGGCCGCACGCTCGATATATAGACTTCTGCATGGAGGGGAACATCTACAGTCCCACTGCCAGAGTCCCTCTTCTCTGTGTTCTCCGCTCGTGTGTTGGGGCACTGGATTCCGTTCCAAAAAGAATGCAGGTGATGTTTTTGAAAGTGCCTCTGATCTTTCCTTTTTGACCTCCGGGGGTTTTAATTGGGTTTCACTCGTCGCGTCCTCCTTTTAAAGTCACGGCCGTCTCGGCAAAGCGCTGTTTAGCCCAAAATAAAGTCTAATTATAGCTTCCATACTCTCGGCAGATTCACGGCAGACCTTGGAGGGGAAGTCGTGCAGGTGGGTATGTTTTCAAACTCCTGTTGAGGAGAAGTTATTCCTCTACGTTTCAACATCTCCTTAAGGGTTAAAGGTGCAGTGTGTAAGATTTCTGTCATTTTTGTCACTTCTAAAAATATTACCAAACAATTACATAGACACTTACATTGTATAATCACATAAATGTTTATATTTTTTTCCATTACCCTTAAATGAGCCCATGAATGTATATTTACATGAGGAGCGGGTCCTTCTCTATGGAGGCTACCATGTTTTTACAGTGTAGCCCAGAGTGGATGTACAAAATACTAATAACAACTGGGGACTACTGCAGGTCCAACTTCACTTCTAGATGGCACCAAATCTTCCACACTGCACCTTTAAATGCACATTTCCACTTGGCTCTGAGGTGACATTAGAAGAAGAGTCCTCTATTAGAATAACACAACACCTTTTTGTCTCGGCGTGAAGAGACACATAAATTCAAATTAGTGCAGGGACAGACAGCGGTGAAAGTTTCCTCAGGCCAACCATCCACAGCACGATCATCCGACCTGCCAGCGCATGGATCACAGTAATAAAGGAGGAAAACAGCATTGACACCAGGCAGCCACCCCATGTTTCTTTGCTTATCCCGACATTTCCATGTAGTCTGCGGCCAAGTTGGACGCCTGGGAGCGGCGGGGGGAAACACATCTATCAGCTGGACAGCGTTATGACTTGGATGTTGGTTTTATTAGCTGGAAAATGGCAAATATGTTCCCCAGTGCACGCGTGACGTGAGTGCAGCGTTAATTGGCTCGCTAGCGTTGTTATTTGTACTTTTCACATATGGAGCTGCCCCACGCACAGAAGAGAAACAAAACGTGTGAATCTCTTTTTAAACCTAGCGTAAATCAAATGGAGGTAATTATCCAAAAGATGCTGACGAGGCAGTACTTTGCCACATCTGAGACAGACATCTGTAAAAGCACATCACATATATATTTGTATATATAACTGCTGAGTGATGAGGTAATCACCCCCAGGGAAAGTGATGAGTCGTATCCCGCCACATGTGAGCAGTATCTGCAGCTGCAAGTGTCACTGCACATGAGAGGCAATCACATGACACAAGGTCTGATTGAAAGCAGAGGCGGCCGCGGTTCAACTCCGCTACAGAACATGTGCAACAGACACATGTAGTTCAAGAAGCCCAGGCTACACGGATGGAACATGGGACCAGCACATGCGCAGTCATGTTAGTCAGGGACAGACGGGAACATCAGCCCGTTTATTTCGGTTAAACAATTGGTTTTGATACTGATAATGATAATGATAAGGACAATGATCTTAATTATTAAATAATATGAATAACAATGATAATGATGATGATGATAATAGTAAAAATAATGATGATCATTAAGACAGTTAAAGAGAATATTCTTGTTTCAGGAAGTGTCCAAAACTAGGGCCTGTGGGCCAACTGTGGCCCGAAAACCATTTTTAATTGGCCAACAACAAATTCAAAAAAATGTGATGGAATGTGACCCATTTGAAATTTGGTCTTGACTTTAGGAAACATTGTATATAACTATCATTATAATTATCATATATATATATATATATATATATATATATATATATGTATGTCAGACAGGCTGTCGATGATTAGACCATAACAATAACAGTGTTTCTACTGTGCGCAGCTTGCCCTCCACGTTAGTCAGATGCTAAACGATTTCCCCGCTTTGCTTTCGCACTGAAATCGTTTTCCGAAACCTCTTTCCATTCAGCGGTGAGGCGAAGAGGAATTGATTTAGAGGATGTTAACGAGGCGGCGAACACGCGCAGCATCTGTCATGACACCTGTTGGAGGCGTATCATTTTCATGATGTGTTGTTTTTCCGTGTCTCTCCCTCTGCCGCCCTGTCAGTGCCGCTCCATTCTTCCTCCTGTCATCGCGCCCATCGCTTGTTCCTGTGATGTTGTTGGCACAACAGCTCTGCTCATGTGTAGGTGTGTGTTAGCGTGTGTGTGTGTGTGTGTGTTGGTCGAAGGTTGGAGGCTGTTTTTCTAATATGACTGCCCGTTAAATGCCTCCTTTAATTGCAGTTCAGCAGAGGTGTGTGTGTGTGTGTGTGCGTGTTCTCCCAAGCATACTAATGCATGCCGGAGACCCTAGACTTGTCAGCACATGAGCAGTGTGTGTGACACCATGGTGTTCGTGAGAGCGTGGTGGGACTTAGCTGTTCACTCTGATCCTGCACTGTGACAGTGGGCTAATCCTCAATAGGCTCACTCATTAGGCCCCAAGCCACCCACTACCCCACCCTCTACCCCACCCGCCTGCAGGCCTCACAATGGGACCCTCATTTTCCTCCTTTGTCCCCCTTAATGATACAGTGTGCTGTCAGGTGTACGTTGTGCCCTTGAGCACGGAGCAGCGCACGCAGCGGGTAATGGAGAGTGGACAAGAGTGATCCGATCTGTGAGGATCAGGCTTTGGTAACCACACGGAATAGTCCTTTAAACGTGCAGTGTGTAGGATTTGGTGACCTCCAGAGGTGAAGTTGCGTGTTGCACCCATCACCTCACCCTCACCCTTCTGAACATGCAGGAGAACCTGGGGTCGACTTCAGGTGTCATTCAAACTCACAATGTTTAGTACGTCCACTTTTACTACTGTAAATAAATGGCGTCCTCCATAAAGTGCCCCCCCCCCTCATGTAAATATAATTAATGGGATTCATTTTAGGGTAATGGGGAAAAAAATAATACATGTATGTGATTATAAATTCATTAAAATGTTGGCATGTAATTGTTTAGTCATATTTTTTGAATTGACAAAACTGACCAAAATCTCACACACTGCACCTTTAAGCCTCTGAAGGGTAACTAGAATCTTTTGGAACTGGGTGTCCCGCTGTGCGGATGAGCACTCGGTCATTAAAGCAGGTGAAACCAAGGTCAGGCCACGCCCCCATCCGCCCGTCGCACAAACAGGAACCCGACAATTAGAGCTCTCAGGGGTCATGTGCCGTTAGTCATGGCGGCCGCTGCTGCAGCCTTGTGATCAGGTCGGACTTCTCGCCACTATTGAGGCCGCGGATGATTAAACAGGTTGGATGCTCCGCGGCTGAAGTGGGTCGCCATCGTCCAAAAGCGCGGGGTCGTTTGCAAATTTAGAATCCTGACACTGACCCGCCATCCCGCGCCAAACTTTACGGCTACATCCGTGCCTTTCTGTAAAAGTCCCACTCTGTGTATCCGGGCTGCTCAGATCATGTGTCACCTCCAGTAGCGGGGGATCAAGGCAGCCACACTCTCACATCCTGCCCGTGATTAATGTGACACCGCCGCGTCCTCTAATTTTAAAGCTGCGTCCTTTATTTCATGATGGGGAGCAGCGGGAGGGGTTGGTGGCGCTACTTCTCACTTTGATTTTTAACAAAAGCACTCTGTCATTTAAGGTCATGAGGACACAACCGCGCCCGGTGGAGAGTTTGCATAGTGTTTGCATTGCAAATGAAGCGGAATGAGGTGCGACTGGCCGTTAAAGTAAATGATATTCTCTCTTGGATTAAAGCTGCACAGCCCGGGCGTCTGTGGTTCGATTCCCTTCCTTCCCTTTCGGTCACTCAAAGTGATCGGACATGTGGAGGCCACTGCCCAAGGCCCCCTGTTCATTTCCAGCATTAACATGCTTCATGGCCAATCCCATTTCCAGTGGTCAGCTCAAAGTGCCACGATTCCCCCTTGTGACCGCTCACTTGTCACAGGGTCCCCCCCCCACCCTCATCCCGCCCGCCCCACCCTCATCACACCCCCTAGGCTCTATATGCAAACGAGCACGGAAAAGATTTCCGTTTTGCTAAGAGCATTGTTGCAGAGGGCAGCAATAAACATCCATCGCCTTGTCAGCTGGACGTTAAAGGTGCAGTGTGTAAGATTTGGTGATATCTAGAGGTGAAGCTGCATGTTGTATCCATCACCTCACCCTTCTGAACATGCAGGAGAACCTACGGTAAACTTCAGAGGTCATTAAAACTAAAAAGACATTTAATATATTCACTCTGGGCCACTGTAAAAACATGGTGGCCCCCATAGATAATACATTTAGGTGATTATGTAAGCAAGTAATTGCTTTTTAATATTTTAGAAGTGACAAAAAATGACCAAAATCCCACACTCTGCACCTTTAAGCTGAAATGAAAACAAACAAGACGTGGTCAATTGCCCAGAAAACCAAATGACTCTAAAGCTATAGCCTCTCTGGAGGGGAGAAGTTTGAAACCACTGTGTCCAGGGTGGGCAGGGTCTGTGGAGTGTGTCCAACTGTGACTGTGGTCACACCGAATGCAGAGCACATTTTGGCCGATGACATACAAAAATGCAAACTCAGCACCATTCGCTTCCTGCACTTATATATATATAAATATGCAAATGAACAGGAAACACGTGCGAGCACCGACCCGAGTTGGCAGGTGGTCAAAGTGGAGAGGGGGTCAGCCACAGGGGGGTGTTGCAGACAGGCGTCACGGTGAAATAACCCACTGTGAGCGGGTCACGCGTCTGTAGCATGTTAGCATGGTGATATGTAAATATTTTGATGTGGGACCATTAACTGTTGGTACAACATGTAATCCTATTGGCCCAAGCATGAAGGTCACATGATGTACGGAGGAGGCCAGAGGGATTAGACTCTGCAGGGGAAGTCAGGGGATTACCAGAGGAACTTGGAGCCATCACACATCACACTGGAGTGCGTCCACTCCGCTGCCTCGTTGTTGTTGTTGTTCCACTGTGTGTGGACCGAGGAGGAGGAGGAGGAGGAGGAGCCACTGACAGATTGATGACTCCACTAAAAGTGACTTTGAAGACATGGATGTTCATGACTTCACAGTGTGTTTTGATTATCTCTGAAATGTGGTGCGGTGCCACAATGCGGTCAGTTCAAACACAAGGTTCGACTTTGTGCTCCCACTGATGATGAGTCAACTCCTCGCAGGGACAGTCAGGTCAAATCCCCCCTTAAGATGTTGTTCATTCATGTTTGCTGGGATGTAATGGATATGATATGGACTGATGGCACTGAGGCTACGCCTTTTCGTTGTATCTGGGCCATAAGTTGCCATGGCGACCCTGCATGTCGACCAAAGGTGGCGAATGGGGCCAACAAAAGCAATCCTGCCTAAAACTAGACTTTATACATTTCATTTTCCATTTACGTTTTTGCAGTGATGCTGAATTCGTGTGGTCGATAGTTTGGAAATCAAACTTCAAACTTGTGTGTATAAAATGTTTATATTTTATTATAGAGATCAAATCACATTCAAACTGTTCAACTTAGCCAAACATTTATTATGTTTTGCAATAAACTCATACAGTATAATAAAATGACGTAATTGAAAAACATAAAAGTCCAAGAAAAAAAAAGTTCAATATAATTCACAATTCACAAAATGATTTTTGGTCAAATATAACGATGAATAAAAAGGAAAATATTCACAAAAGAATACAAAAAATAAATTGAATCAAATTAGATTAAAAGCATGGGCCATGTTAGGCCTATGTTTGTTTAGGTGAGGGTTTGGTCACATTTGTTCACACACACACAGGAAAGAAGTAAAGCTCATTTCCATATGAGGATGACGATTAGGAGAAGCTATGTCAGGTGCATCATACATACACATATATGGGCCCCAGCTGTGCAGCAGTTAAGCATCCCTGATCTCTCAGGCAGTGTATTGGGGTCTCACACACTGGGCTCGGTCTGTGAGATGAAACTGGTTGGGCCTGATATTAATGCTCCACGTTTTTATGTCTTTGATGTGATTTCTCCTTCAAAGGAAAGTGGTGCTCTTCCCCCCTTTTCCACAGACGGGAGGAAAGCTGATTTACGCGCACACACACACACACACATAGCACATAAACACATACACAGTTATATCCATAACTTTGAGGGTAGGGCAGTAGTTAAAAGGATTTGGCCTCATTAAAAGATTGAGTGGATAGAGTGGAAGAGGGATCAGACTTTATTTAATAGCCCGGGGCCGGGGAGCTGCAAGTTCTTCAATCACAGAACAATTGCTTTCAAATCACGGTCTCTTTCCGCTTGAGACACCCCCCCCCCCTCCCCACAGCCGTGGCTGCATGTTTGTTTGTTGTTCCCACTGCTTCTTTATGATCGATGCTGCGTCGTTGCCCCGCCAGGCAGTAATCAAGTTATTTCTCAGGCATTAAAAACACATTGTAGCGATTTGTAAGAACTTCTGCTGGAATCTGAGGCTGGAGTCTGTTTTGCGGATAAACCCTTTATAAAGCATTTAGATTTATTTGATTTAAGAGGCTTTATCCCACATATTTGCTTAGGTTTATTTTTAACCCCCTGATGCAGCAGCTCATAAACTTTTTTATAAGTAGGTCATGGCCCATATCCAATAGAATGTAACAGAATGGAAAAGGATAGAATGATACATTATTATAAATAAACTCATGTTTACAGATACAAATTAATTATAGCTCTAATGTTAAATGTTGATCTGGGTGGGTTTATAAGTATTTGCCCACAAATTTGAAAAAATAAAATAATGATAAAATCATAATAGAATAAAAATGGAATAAAATGAAATAAGATCAAATAAAAAAAATACATTCCATGGTTTTCCAGTGAACCTAAGGTTCGTGAATGCATGTTACTGCACCATTCTGTGGTGGTGGTGGTGGCACGGGGGTCTTGTCTTTAATCATCAGGTCTTAGGTCTAGAAAATGGAGGACTTACGTGAGCTCAGTTCAAATGAGTCTGAAGAACAAGAGTTAATTTGAGATCATCTACAAAGAGAAGCTGCGCTCACATGACTGATGGGCTTTGTTCTCCGAACACAGTAAATAATCATTTGAGGATATAGGAGGCGCTGTCGTTTTGTAAAACCTCACCACTGTTATGGAACTGTACGTAGCTGCTGTTTACTTGAGGTCATGTCACCTTTGTTAAACTTTTTCCACAGATCACTACAGTCACTTTTCATACTTGGGGTAGAGAGAGAGGCGATCTACAGCAGTGTGGTACTGCACCATGAGATGGCTAAACCAAGCCCTGTGTCCTGAGGCAACAAACTTGAGAGCTGTTACATCTTCTCCATTTAAAGTGCCGTTTTAAATTGACAGTACTTCCGCGCAGATGTGAATGAAGTGTCTCACCTCTGACCCCCGCGACCCCCATTTGAATTTTGATGACATGCGTGTAAAAGCAGTGAAGTGAAAATTCAGACTCCACGCCCCAATTACCTATCGCGTGGCGCTTTCGGGGGCCAATTAGAGGCGGAGGCGGCGAGCGGCTGAACCGGATCGTGTTCAGGATCCTCCTTGTTCCGTGCTAACAAGACGCCGGCGCTCAGGTGAACACGCTCCCCCGCCAGCTTCGCTCTGGGTAATTCATTCCACTCATTTCAATATGTGATCACGGAAAATGCCGCCGGAATGTGTTTGCAACCTCGTAAATTCGTTTTAGTGGCACTGAGCTGAGGCTCTAAATGCATGTGTTTACCACGACGGGGCGTTTTGGACGGAAACCCTCCCCCAGCGTGACTCATGTATACGATTAACTCTGTGACCTTTAACGAGAGAAAATCCTTTAACAGCCACTGGATCCTCATGAAAGACACTTTGATGTGCAAAGCCGTGGCCCTGTTAAAGTTTCCTCATTTAAGAGTCCTCATTTAAGACGGAGCAGACACCCACATGGTCACGGGTGACGACTTTTTAAAGGCACAGTTCGTCCAAAACAAGGAACGAATGGATGTTTCTGGAAGAACCATAGACTGTTTATAAAGATGGTATCTGTGATGTCACCCACATGTTTCTGCGAAGTGATTACGGTAGTGAGCGGTTCACTCGTTGCCATCCTGCCGACGCCTAACTCCTCCCACTTCCTGCTCCGTCCAAAAATGGGCAAAGGGGCGGAGCACAGGTAGAGCTGGGGGTGGGCCCATGGCGCTGTCGCAGCATCCGCAGAACGTGGCAAGGTCGGCCCAGGTGTCACTCAACAGGCCACGCCCCTGAATTGTGCACACTTCAATAAGAATCAGTAGAATAGAATTAAGCGACCAAAACTGTAGTTGACCATTATAACATCGGAGTCAATGGGGATTGATTGGCTTTTGAAGTCAGCCTCAAGTGGCCAACCTGTGAACTGCAGGTTTTTTTCCACTTTGGTACTGGCCTCGTCCTTCAGCCTCAGAGGTTAGTGCTTGGAAAATATAAAGAGGGCAAAACAAATAAAAATGTGTGGCGGTGAGTCACGTGTGTGAAATGTGGTAAGTGAGACGACTCAGCTGTTGACCAGCGTCACTGTGGCACATGTTAATCCCGTGATTGTGAAAGCAGAGACGAGCTGTGTTGTCTGCAACACAAAAGAGCATCTGCATGTCATTATAGGGGAAGGAGGTATGGGAATCCAATAGCAGCAATGCCTCTGGGTGTGTGTGTGTGTGTGTGTGTGTGTGTGTGTGTGTGTGTGTGTGTGTGTGTGTGCATATGCACCTGGCACAGATTTAATGTTTCTGCTGTTTGTGGTTGTTGAGAAAAATAGCAAACACACAGTTGTTTGCCAGCAATGAAAAGCATGTTCTGCATATATGGGTGTATGCATTTGTGGGTGTGTGTGTGCGAGCGTGTGTGTGTGTGCTGTGTGTGTTTGTGCATTCCTGAGTCCCTGATAATGGCTTGCTGTATTCCACTCAGCACACAAAGCTCTGCGCTGCTGTGAAACCAGATTTATTCATGAAGGACATAATAATCAGACGATGGGGATGAGGTGGGAAATGGGAAGCGTTCCCTGAATGGTGATGGGCCCTCCACGCGTCCTTGGGGCCTCCGTGGCGGCGGTGGGGGCAGCGATGGCGGCGGCAGCGGGGGCGGGGACGCAGATGGATACATTCACCGCGAACAAGGTGACTGACAGCTCTTGTCTCTGTCGGCGTTTAATTTACGCTGCCCCACGCCACTAACACTCTGCGATATTGGCGGCGCGGTGATGACAGGAGGAGAGGGGAGGAGTGTTTCATTGTGGCGCTCACTCGTCAGGCCCGGGCTCTATAGTGCGCTGCCTTAGCGGTATGGGCAGGGCTGGGCTCCCCCGATGATGCATTATGGGTAATGAGAGTGTGAGAAGTCGGCGAATCACCTTCTGTTGCGACCTAACGTCCGTTTCTGCAGAGTGCCGCCTCCTAACTCCTCCTACTTCCTGGTTCATCCAGAAACAAGACAAAGAGGCGGATCCCCAGTAGAGCTGGGGGTGGGCCCATGGTCGAAAGGTCAGGACCAATATCGGCCCAGGTGTCATTCGAGAGGCCACGCCCCTTAATTATGCACAATTTCAAACCCCCATAGAATTTAAAGCAGGAAGAGTATAGGGATAGACTCGCTTTTGGAGCCAGCTTCTAGTGGCCACCCTGTGAACTGCACGTTTTTCCACTTATCCGCTCTCACCCTCACTGGAGTAATCTGTATTTTTTAAAGGTGCAGTGTGTAAGATTTCGGTCATTTTTGTCACTTCTAAAACTATTGTAAAACAATTACATCCTGACTTTTTTATGAATCTATAACTACTTAAATATATATTCACATGAGGAGGGGGTCCTCTCCACGGGGGCCGCCATGTTTTTACAGTAGCAAAAGTGAACGTACTAATCATCCTTTGAGTTTTAATGACAACTGAAGTCGACCACAGGTTCTCCTGCATGTTCAGAAGGGTGAGGGCGAGGTGATTGATACAACACACAACTTCCCCTCTAGATGTCACGAAATCGTACACACTGCACCTTTAAATTGTTTTTTAAAAGCAGGTTTTCCTTCATTTATTTATATCTAATCCCCAGCTGCCTCTGGTGGTGACCTGCCTCTGTCACCACACATAAACAGGTGACACCGGGGAGGCGATGCTGCGAGAGATGAAGGAGGACGGGGGCGGGTAAATGATAAATCACCTCAGGAGCGTCCTCCGATACCAACGCGCCGCCATCGATCACCTCTGCCGTGTCACAGTGCCGCATATAATGAGGAAATCCAGGCAGACAGGGGGGCGGGGCCAGCGGCCTGTCGTGGTGGGCGACTGTCAATCATTTTCAAAATCAAATGTTTGAAAGATGGTGTGTTTACCCGAGAGAAATTCAGAAAACATTGAAATCCTAATAGAGGCTTCAGCTTCGAGCAGAAGTATAAACAGACACTTTGGACCCTGAAATTAGAAGTCGAGTAATGTTTCCATCCTTTAAAGTACATTTTTATTAAAGGCTGTATATCACATATAGCATTCCTGTCCAATCAAACTCGAGCTTAAATGGTGCCAAAGTAAATATTTACAAATCAGATCACATCCAAAAGGTAAAAATAAATAAATAAGATAAAATAGAATTAAATTTCAATATCTCATTGGGGCGACATGTGGTGCCTGACAGATACATGATTTTTTCCAGAGGAGAATTTACATGAATCATTGTTGTTGTTGTTGTTGTTGTTGTTGTTGTTGTTTTTAAACCCTTAGAGGCAAACTGCTGATTAAATTGAATGATCCTTATTGCCAAACTTGCATAACTAAAAAATGCAAATCTTCCGTTTTACACAGGGTGTGATCGCAACATAAAACTGGAGCCTGAGATACGTGGTTTTGCATAGTGACACGATTGAATCTCCAACAAGTGTTTGTGTTGCTCGAAAGTGTGTTGAATCATTCGCTGAACGAGGTCAGGTGTGGATTAGAACAAAGTGAAAACACTTTGAACATTTCTGCCGAGAGAAGCACAAAGGAAAGTCCCTGAGACGAGAGGAAGGTGATGTAACTGCAGCTCTGTGGCCTCTGGGGCCTCAGGGTGGATGATGGGAGCTTTCATTAAAACGGCAGACTCAACTCGAGAATAATGGCTCATGATGTGACAGTCTGATGCCGTCCAGGTAACATGATCCACACGGCGTCTGCTGTGGGAGTGGAGGATGAGTTTTTGGGTGTGTGTGTGAGTGGGGGGGATCACTATAACAAGAGCTGCTCTGTGTCTTTACCTTCGTACATGACAGAGATGACATACGAAAAGGGGGAGCGGTAATTGCATTTCTTTCTTGCGCCCCCCCCCCTCCCTCCCTTCACCCTCCTCCTCCTCCCTCCCTCCTCCTCCCTCCTCCTCCCTCCTCCTCGTGTTACAGGAGAAATATGAGAGCGCTGCTTGTAGCAGGGGTCGTCTGTGGCAGCTTTTTGACAGCCAATTTAGTGGTGCAGAAACAGACCTGTCCCTCCAGCTGGGGGGGGGGGGGGGGGGGGGGGGGGCCCCCCCCCCCCCAGGGGGGGGGGTGGGGCTGGAGCCTTCACACTTGCACAGAAAATACTCTTTTTATCCAACCTTTGCCATCTGCTGTTTTTCTGTTCTCCATCAGAGGCAGAGTCACATTCCTGCCCCCCCCCTCTCTCTCCACCGTCTTGACCACAGCTGTAGAGAATCTGCACAAATTGTTTTATTGATTGAAAAAGCTATTATGGATTTATGAAGTTTCTTTCTTTTTTTTTCAAGTTAGTGGAGCTATTGCCACGGACAGAGATGAATGGTCTCATATTTTGGAATGTGTTGCTTTTCTTTGGGGGGGGGGGTGCACGGAGCCAGTCGATGCCTGTGTGTGTTTATTTATTTATTTATTTATTTATAATGGCTGAAGGGCAACACAACATGGGAGAGGTCTTAAAGTTTGTACAGTTAAAGCTCAGTTTGGCCTTTTGACGTTTTGTTTTCCAAAATAAAACTTGTGCTACTGCAGACTGGTTGTGTTTACAAGCACACAGCCAGCCCACACTAACACTTAGGTATACTTTATGGAAACAATATAAAAAAAACGAATTATAATATTCAATAGATATATGAATGAATAAATAAAATGTACTTCATGGAAATAATATCAAATCAATTCAATTGAAAAAGAATTTAAATGGAACAATGTATATCTGTATGTATGCATGGTGTCTGTATCATGGACATCAATGTGGTGACATCCAGCAGATAGAACTGTACTACAGAGATGGGAGCTGCTGACACACTATACGTGCTGAGGGGTCAAAGGGAGCATCCACATTGTTCTCCTCCCTCTGATGTCACAGCTTTGTTTATTCTCGGTGTGTATGTTTCATGCTCATTTGGAATGTGCTGGTGTTGTGGGACAAATAGAGGATTATCTTTTCTCATCCTATCGTGGCAACCGCACTTTCAGGTTATGCAAGGACACTGCACCACAGATACACAGCTTCAGAGTCACACCACGCTGATCCATCAGCTCCAGCTCGGCGCGCCATCGCTTTCCAAGTCTTTCATTTCTCACAATATCACCATTTCCTCTTTGACACAACAAAAAACACAAATCTTGTCAGTGCTGCTTCTCTCTCTCTCTCTCTCTCTCTCTCTCTCTCTCTCTCTCTCTCTCTCTCTCTGTCTGTCTGTCTGCTGTGTCCTTCTGCAGAGGTTGAGCGGGAGATACTTCTTCACCTCAGCTGGATACAAAGGTGCGTTTAGAAGTCACAGATTTGGAGATAAATCCATTTCGCTGGCCCCGGCGCCGCCGACGTGATGAGATACGCTTTATCGAGGAGGATAAAGCCGAGGAGTGTTTGTGCCCATTTCAGCTGCTGTAAATCAACAAGGGAGGTTTGAGGAATCATGACACACCATCAGATAGTACCCAGTCCTTGGCTCACCTTCACTCTGTGTGTGTGTGTGTGTGTGTGTGTGTGTGGGTGGAAATGGTCTTTATCTGCTTCAGGTATAAATTAATACACACTGTGGGACATTTATGTGATGAGGGTTTATTGTTTTCAATATATTCCACTGTCATTTTCAATCTAAACTACAAACAAGTGAAAAATACTCATTGACAGTTTCGTACAATGAAGTTCAACACAGCCAATAAATCCTTTTATTCTCACTTCTCGAGAGCTGTTTTCACACATGAAGGTCTGGGAGGTGTTGTGGAAATTGGACGTTTTCCCTCTTTCACATTATGAATCAGCCATAACAGGAACGTCTCATCCAGGTAAGAGGGCGGGGCCTGTGTGGAACATGTGGGATTCTATCTTTAATCAATAAATGAAACATGATTAAACATGTTTCATTCACCTCTGAAGTTGACCATTTTAACATGGGAGTCTATGGGGATTGACTCACTTTTGGAGCCAGCCCTGTTTCACTCCCCAAATCCTTCCTCTGTGTTTCATCCTAATCCCGCCAGTGATTCTTTAATCCTGCAGAGCACAAACTTTAGATCCTTGTTAGTAATTAATATAAAGGGTTTGCACGTGAAAACATCGGCCAGAGGCACATTGAAGCCGCTTTAACATTGACCCTGATCTCCTGAACGACGATGCTGATTGGTTGTTGATCTTTGCCTTTGAACACACTGATCATTGTTATCTCCCACACAGGGCCACGTTAGTCTCCGTGGCGATGAACACCCCCCCCCGGTAATGAGGCGACCGGGTGCCATTACCCTGGGTTAGACCCGAAGTTACCTCGTTAACCTCAGATACCGCTTCGCTGCGCACATGCCTCAGGTGTGTGTGTGTGTGTGTGGAGGTGTGTGTGCGTGTGTGTGTGTGTGTGTGTGTGTGTGTGGAATGTGTCACGTTAACGAACACACACATTCCCCCGTTACAGGTCGGCCCTGCTTTCAAACGCTCGTTTAGCCTTTGGAGAGGCATGTGACTGCAGCTGCATACTTAGGCGCTAATCACCACACGGTGCTTGACACACATACATACACTGACATCGATACTGGCTCACACACACACACACACACACACACACACAACCCTCTATAATAAATCAGACTCCATCCAAATGCACAATGATCCAAGTCAGAGGTCAAAGGTCACTGTGCACTGGGATCCACATCGGCGCCCCAGGATGGAGCGCCAATGTTAGAACTCTGTATCAAATAATACAACCTCTCTCAGGGGTTTCCTGTAATGCTCCTCTCCTTCTTATCAAAGTTAGTAACAATACACTTGGCGATGAAATCAAACTTTTAAATCTGCAGGCGGGCTCACACGCAAAAGTTAGAGAGAGAGAGAATGGATTTCTCCGCTCACTCCCCTGCTGCTTGGAAGAGGCTGTGAGAAACCGGAGCCCTGTCGGGGGCTGGCACCGCTTGCAGGAGTCGTCTCTTCAATATCTGCGCGCACGTTCTCCGGCTGCAGCGAGAGAAACCTGAGAGTGTTTTCCAGCGAGGAGGAGGAGGAGGAGGAGGAGGAGGAGGAGGAGGAGGAAGAGGAGGAGGAAGAGGAGGCTTCAGGTGCTCCATCATGTTCACAGTCAATTAAGGAGACAGGGAAAAGCAGCAGCTGATCAGGTGTGTTTGGACAAGAGTGCAGAGTCTACATGGATGCCCACGCTCCCAGTTTCACTCTGACATTGACATGACAGGTTCTCTCAGCCATGTCTACATACATGATGTTTGTTGTTATGGTAACTTGTTACTTCTCTTAAAAAGTTATGTGAGTGGTAGTCACATTTGTCCAGAGTTACTCTCATTGTACGAACCTGGTTTAATACAAATGCTGCCAGACGGAGCAAAGGCGCGGGCGATCAGGTTGTTTTATTGTGACGCTTTTTTGTTTATGTGACAAACATCCAGGTCACACGGAACTGGTTTCAGTCTAAAGTCTGAAAGTAACAGTTTGACACTTGAACCAAAGTTTGACAATAAAACAACTTGATCCACCTGCAGCATTAGAACAAACAAGCAGACATTCCTGGCTGGTATTAAAGCAGGTGAGCACAATGAGAAAGGCCGTTACACCCTATGAGGTAACAGCTCCGCTCTACCACCCCCTCTGCCAAGCCTCACAGAGGAAGGCCCACAGCGTAATTAGCCGTGCTCAGCAGAGATTGATTGTGTTAAAGTGCCGTCGGAGCTGGAATGTTCATTATCTGCTGTGAAATGAAATAAAAACACCGTCTCCTGACAGTGGGAACACTCGAAGTCCTTCTGGCTCCGGCACAAACAAACGTCCCTGGACAAATCGCAAAAATCCAAAAAAGCTCATATACACAGCGGCAGCAGCAGCAGTAGCAGCAGCAGCAGCTGCATATTTAATTTTTCCTCTGCAACACAATAACCACCCACACATGTCTGCACCCAGGGCTGGACAGAGTGGGGGAGAGAGAGAGAGAGAGAGAGAGAGAGAGAGAGAGAGAGAGAGAGACTTGTGAAATGTGCCAAGGGCGTTTGTCGAACCTCGTCGTATTTATTTCCATTAATTTTGGAGAAAGTAGAAATCACAAAACGTTTGTGTGTGCGTTTTGTTGCATACAAGGAGATTTGTTGACCAGAGGAAGGTTGAATGGATACAATGATGCGGTGCAGTTAACAGAGGGTGTGGATTTCAAAATAAGAGGGTCATTAAACTGCCCTCGAGAAGTTCCACTGTATACATTCTTTCTGCTTCTGCATTAAATGCGTGTTCAAATAAATGTGTGTGTGTGTGTGTGTGTGTGTTTTCATATTGAGACCTTCAATTATATTTGTAGAATTAGTATAAACCAACCTTAAATATTGCCTTGTGTATTTACCACTAACTGACTGTATTTGGATTTCCAGTAAACTGTAAACTGTGACTGCACTGTAATGTTGAACAACACTGTATTATTATAGTTATTTCTACATTTAATTATATTGCTCTGCAATATTCTCAATTGTTATATCAATATATATATATATATATATATGATCAATACATATCTGCATAAAATCACCATAGTCCTAGAAGGTAATTATATTGTCAATATATCTAATATCATATGATAGTAGAATATTTCACAATAAAATGTCAGGTGAGACGAAAATGTCTATTATTATTATTATTATTATTATTATTATTATTATTATTATTATTATTATTATTATTATTGTCACTGTTGTTTGCAATGACCTGTCCAGTGCACCAGTGCATCCAGTGCATCTTCCTTTCATGTGATCCAACAGTTCTACCTGTAAGTGATGATGTCACGTTACACTCTAAGAAAGTGATGGATCCCATGACTTCATGATCAGGGTTCCAGTAATATGGTTGTGGAAGCAGCAGTGAGGTAATCACTGCAGCAATATGTCTTTTATTTGCTGCTGAATTATTAACAGAGCGCCGCCGAGCCTTTCCCTCCCTCGTGAGACCGTCACACTCCACCCGCAGGAGCTGGCGAATGCTAACGCCCGGCTGGAGAGCGCGGGTCGGCTGGTGATGTCAGCGGCGGATCTGTCTGCTCGCAGGAGTGTGACTCACTGGGGTCTGCCTGTATCAGGGACTGAATCATACTCTGAGCTTATTTCACATTTTTGCCTCTTATAGAAAAAAGTCTCACACGCTATGGAGGGATGAGGGTGTTTTCCACATCAGTGAATCGTGGTTGCCTCTGGTGTCGGGGGAACTTGTCGAAGCCGAGGGCAGAGCTGGTTATGATAAGGCGGCGGGAGGGAGGGAGGAGTGACAAGGGTTGAGAGAGTGTGAGGGAGGAGTGGATGACCTTCAGGTGACAGGGGTCAGCAGCATCAGGCCCACACCTTTCCCACTTTATCTTCTCACACGTTTACTTTTTGTTATTTGTTGGTATTTGGCCACAACATGCTACTTGACCACTAGGTGTCACCAGATAGTACACACTGTACCCATAATGACTTATCACACAGTTATGTAAAATGTCCAAAATCATATTGTTAAATAGATAAAATAAGAGAAATTATCAATCATTTTTTAATTTAAAATCATTATAAATGTACATTATTCAAATTATATATATATAGTTTGCTTATCTTATTTTTATTATTTTTATCTATTTGTTATTTATACAATTCTATTTAGTCATCACTAAACAAACACTCCCGAAGAAAGGAACAGTCCACCCACCCCCCTCCTGCTCCTCCACTTGGTTTGCCCCACTGATCAGCTTTGAGTGACATCACCCATGGGAAAAACCAGGAAGTGGTGGGCGGGTAAACATTTATTCAGCGTGGTGGGCCTGACATATGATGGTGAGTCTGACAAATGGAACACACATGTGTTTTAACCTGCAAGAGCACAAAGAGTAACTATAGTAACTCACACTTTACTGTGATGTAAACAAAGTGAGGCCATGTGATGACACATTTAAGGAACATGTGTAAACACTGAGTGTGATTTGACATGAGGTGTGTGTGTGTGTCTGTCTGTCTGTCTCACAACATAGTACTGTGTCTTTGATGTGCATCAAAGGAACGGATGTATTTATTTCTATTCTATGATTGTGTGTGTTTGTGGTGACATGTTTGTTTGACTGTTCTCATGAAACTCAGGTTATATTTTTGTAAATAACATTTTAAAGAACAAGAAGCGCATATTATGTGAAATTCTGTCCAAACAGTTTAGCGTGTATCGACATGCTTGGATGTTTGGATCTTAATACAGATACACATTTGGTGTTCAATGTATATATGATTTTTTAGTCATCTTATTCTAATGATCAGTCTCAGACAGAGAGTCATAGTCGCGTCATCATTTTCTTGTGTTCCCTCCATCAGAAATACATAATGAGTTCTTACACTGGCTGACATGGATCATTATCTTATCAATAAGTGTGTGCTAATCTGCTGTGGAACTAGCTCTAGTTTCTATATGTGGTGCTTGTATAGATCCTGACAGTGCACTGAGAGAACTTCAATGCTGCATGCCCTTGTTGTTTTCTAAAGAGTCTAGTTTATGAATCTCTGTTGTGTTCAGTGTGTGTGTGTGTGTGTGTGTGTCTCAGCTTCAGTCTTCTCAGATCAAACCCATCTATGTTCTGCTCAGCCCGTTGGAGCTCTCCCAGAAATCACTTTTGAGGTGGTTCTGGTTTAAGTATCCCATCTATATTCCTATTTCAATCAGGCCTCAACACATCCATTTCCTCCCCCTGTCTGAATAAGACAGGAAGGGTGGGGGGGGGGGGGGGGGGGGGGAAAACCCCACCCCCTTTGGGGGGGGGGGGGGGGGGGGGGCGAAGAGCCCATCACTGTGTTGCATTTCCAAA
>JAFBJT010109330.1:67848-77026 GCA_016785325.1 Chascanopsetta lugubris
CACAGTTTGCTCCTCAGGAATGTCTCAGACCTGTGGGGTTTGACACCTCTGTCCTACTTTTTGAGTTATAAGTTTCCTCCCTGTCTATTTGGTCTACTCAGACAGTCTGTCCCCCTCCACACACACACACACACACACACACACACACACACACACACACACACATACACGCACACACTTAGCTTGACGTATCGAATTAATCAGGAAAAAACACTGAGATGAACAGCAACATCTGTTTTTGCCATGTCATCTGGTGCCACAGTACTGAATCGTCTCCCTGGTGTTTGTCTCCCCTCAGTAACTGATGTAACCTCGGCTGCGGTCATTGTCTGCCTGCTGCCAGGAAACGGTAAGAAAAGTGCTTTCATGTCGCCTGTCACGTCGTTCTGCACAAACAGGCTCGCTGACGCTCGGAGGGGGAGCGACCGGGGCCTCGTCCCTATCATTACCGCAGACGTGTTACGTGACGTTCGCCTGATGTAAACATGGGAGTGTCTGTGTTGCCTTGATGAAAACTCTCATCGTCTCTGACCACAGCGAGGGGGCTGATGTTTGGAGGCAGCTGTTGCCATGGGAACAAACATTTCTTGGTGGGGGGGGGGGGGGGGGGGGCGGGCGCGGGGGGTGAGCAGCCACATGGCTTTCCAGTCGCTGCGATGCAAAAAGTAAACCGAGGCGCTGATCAGATGTTTACACACATGCGCATCTGTCATGATATTCATCTTCGTTCACTGCCGTGTTGCTGTGGCGTCACATTGAGCCAATCAGGGCCCCGGGACGAGTCAGCGAAAAGTGCTGCTGAAAGGGGAAATATTGATTTGGAAATTAACCCGTGGGGAAGCGTCGTCGTGTTTGAATTGCAAATGCCGGCCAACGTTTTGTGCCTCGATATGCAACATGCGAGCGAGAGCCTCCATCTATCTGCTCGCTGCCACTCTGCATTTTATGAAGCGGCGCTCAGAGCGCGGGAATTAGCTGCAGGCTATAGATGTGGTTTCTAATGAGACAATAAATTACAGGCTGCTGATCGTAACAACTCTTTTCCTCACATTCCTCCAGAGCGTGTGTGTGTGCGCGCGCGTGTGTGTGTGTGTGTTTGAATCCCCCCTCGCTCACTCAGAGAGTGGATCTTAATTTATTCCCTGATACTTGTGGATTTTTTTCAGACGTTTGTGCAGAGTGTTCAGATCATACTCAAGCTCGAGCATGTGCCTTGAATGCATGAGGTTGTGGGTTCAGTTCCCCCTCAGTTGTACTGTATGTTGCCATGTGTAACATCAGGCTCTACAGGCGGCCCTTTCGAACATGAGCCTCAATATCTGGCCTTGTGTCTCAGAATGTACAGGTTCGCCTCTGCCGCCATGTTGTTATTTGCAGAAGAAGATTCTGACTGAACGTCTGTGAGTATTATTGTTGGAAATCAGCCAGAGAGCCATGAACCAGCCTCCGTTCATGTGGATGCGGTTCATGTTCTGCTGCACAACATCCACAGAGCCAGATAATCCCTCACACGGCCACAACTGGCCTTTTCCAGGTCTGTTCCATTGGCCCTGAGCTGACGCCATGTCGCCGCGGGCAGAATACGCCACTCTCTGTTTTCCCATCAATCACCTGAGAATAATCCTGTAGTGATGAAACAAACGAATGAATGTGCGCTTATTCAAAATTGGTCTCGCCCCTTTTTGTTTCTCTCACGTCTTTCCCACCCTGAGCCGTGGGAGGTGGCGAAGAGGAACAAGGCGTTCGCTCGCACACACTCGGCGCCGGGCGGGAATTGGAAGTGGGAAAGAAAACAGAAATGGAGCGTCCCTCCCTGACCCCCCAGGCGGCGCGGGTCAGAGCTCGCGGCTGTTTGTTGATGTGAGATTACGGGCGGAGACACACGAGCCCGTTCCTCCCTCCACGTAATTTGGAAGCATCACGAACATCCCATATTGAAGCAGTGTGCGCAAAGAGAAACAAATGCAGGCTTTGCCTTCATCTGACACTGTCTCTAATTCTGTCCAGACATCAACTCGGCGCCCGCTGACCCGCGTGTCTCTCGGCTGATTGACACTTTTCATATTACTTTCAGTAAACCGGTCTGAATCGTCCTCGGCCGGGAGTCGCGCTGCAGCAGTGATGTCTGAGCGAGTGTTTTCACGGGATCAGTCGGAGAATCACTGTCTGAGTTCATAATCGCCGTGGAAATGAGTTCAAGTCCCGTCATTTCCTACTTCCATGTTTCAATAAACGCAGCGTGACACAAGACAAATAAATTCTCTCACCACACGTGTTCGACGACTTCTCCGTGATCCCTCTCCGGTGTTATTACTCTCCACACACACACACACACACACACACACACACACACACACACACACACACACACACACACACACACACGTCACATCACGATTTGCTGACGGGAGTGTGACAGAAACAAGTGGTTCATCTTTTGGAAGGGAAGCTGCACGGAGATTTGAAGATTTAGGGGAAAGTGTTTATCTGCCAGACAGTGTTGGATTTTTTATTTTAATTTTCTAATATAAAATGTCCAGCCGCAAAGCACCTTCACATTTAATAACATTCTCAGTCAGTGCAAATGATTCAGCAGTATTTACTTTATTAGAACAAACACTGTCAGCTCCCTCTGGCCAGTGACTAATTTAGTCCTATTCAGCTCAATTTATATTCATTAAAAATGATATTTATTCATATTACACTGTGAATAAAACTTCATTTATTCAGCCCAATTTACCTTGAGCTTTCGGTTGCCAGGCCTGACATGCACCCCCCTCTACAGCGCACCTTTAACAAGAGGGTAAGAGCAGCCTAGGGAGAACCAGGCAGTGGACTGGGGAAATGCGCGGAGCTTACCCGGAAGTGGGCTCACCTATGGGGGTGTGTGCGCATCGAGCTCCCGTTGGTTTTCCTGGAAGTTATACATTGTCTTAAAATTTGATTCTCAGCCCTGCCACACATGGTGCCTTTACCTTACACTTGCATTCACCAGTCATGGTGCGCACCCCTCTCTAAATTACACCTTCAAAACGTGGGTAAGAGCAGCCACGAGAGAAGCCAGTGCCACGAGCCAGTGGACCGGGGAACGCGCGGAGCGTACCTGGCAGCGGCCTCAACTGCGGGGGTGAGCACGCGCCTGAGCTCCCGCTGGTTTTCCTGGAAGTCATAAATCTAATAACTGTAATATAACTGTCAGCCCTGCTACTCATGGCACGTACCCCCCTCTACAGTGCACCTTCAACAGGAGGGTAAGAGCGGCCACGGGAGAACCGGACAGTGGACCGGGAAACGCACGAAGCGTGCCCGGTGGCAGCCTCACCTCTGAGGGTGTGCGCGCGCTGAGCTCCTGCTGGTTTTCCTGGAAGTCATAGATTGACAGTCAGCCCTGCGACACACGGCGCCTTTACCTTATACTTTCATTCGCCAATCCCGGCGCAAGCCCCCCTCTACATTGCACCTTCAACAGGAGGGTAAGAGCGGCTACGGGAAAACCGGGCAGTGGACCGGGGAAACGTGCGGATTGTGCCCGGCAACGGCCTCACTTACGGGGCGTCCGCGCGCCGAGCTCCCGCTGGCTTTCATGGAAGTCAACAATTATCTTTTATCATTATATTTTCTGACAATTTGACCGGCGGCCCTGCCCCAAACGGCACTTGTACCTCAATACGCGGCTGCGCACCTCCAGCACTAGGGTTAGAGCGGCCACGGGAGAACTGGGCGGTGGACCAGGGAAACGTGCACATTGTACCCGGCAACGGCCTCACCTATGGGGGTGTGCGTGCATCGAGCTCCTGCTAGTTTTCCTGGAAGTCATCAATGATCTTTTATCATTATATTTTCTGATCATTTGACTGGCGGCCCTGCCCCATACGGCGCTTGTACCTCATGCTCGGCTGCGCACCTCCAGCACTAGGGTAAGAGTGGCTATGGGAGAATCGGGCAGTGGACCGGGGAAACGCGTGGATTGTACCCAGCAGTGGCCTCACCTACGGGGGTGTGGGCGGGCCGAACCCCCGCTGGTTTTCCCGGAAGTTATACATTTTCTGAAAATTTGACCAAGTGTTAGACTGGCCACCCATGATGCACCACTCTCCTGAGATCTCCTTCAGCACGTGGGTAAGAGAGGCCATTGATAGAACCAGGCTAGGGACCTGGGAATTGCTACGCCGGCTGTAGCACCACCTAGAACGGGTGCAGGTGGGCTGAGCCCCCCTGGGTCTTGTACCGGTCCAACCCACTTGCAATCACATCGGGCTGTATGAGGCCCCTGAACTACAATGAGTCTGACCCCCCCCCCCCCTGCTTTTTTTAACTTGTTTATTTTTATCCAATTGAGGTTTGCAATTGAGGTTAATTTAGGGGGCGTGGCCTTCTTGAGTGACAGCTGGGCTGACCTGTCACGTTCTGTAGAGGCTGTGACAGCACCATGGGCCCACCCCAGCTCTACCTGTGCACCGCCTCTTTACGATGAGACGATGCCAACTACTGGATGGGTGGTGCAATGCAACACCAGCATGACGGTTTGGCATTAATGTCATATCTACTGCATCTTCTTTGGTTACAACACTGATCCACAGCTGGTCAAGAGCATATTTGGTCATGATTCTGTTGCACAGTGTGAGGCAGGATTCAACAGCAGTGTTTACAGTACGTATCCAGCTGTAGGGCCCGCATTCCTTGCAAATGACCTTAATTACTTAACAGCAGATAAACCAGTGTGGACCTGATAATTAAAAGAATGTTAGATGCCATATTTGGTCATGTAAGTCATTTCTTAAGGGTGTGTAGACACGTGGGGGTTGGACGAACAGTGCTGATATGTCAGGGCAGGTACAGTTGTGCACCACACCACTGCCATGAGTCAACGAGATCCTCTTAACAAGACTCCACTCATGCTAAATGATCTTTGGTTTCTATTAAAAAACAAAAGTCCAATTAAAATATACATGAGAGAGCGTGCACGGGGGAACCAGCGCATCGTCTCTTCTTTCCTTCATTTGGCAGTTCACTTTCAATTAATGCTGATCCATCTGTCTGCGCCTCTTTGAAGTCAGAGCTGTTTTCAAATCCATCCCAAAATGTCCGTCTTGTCCTCCAGATAAAAAAAGAGGCTTTGGTGAAACCCTGGACGAGGTGGCATTCGTTAGATTAGGACATCGACAGGAGCACAAATAAACATCACTTCAATGTGCGTGCTAACAAATGTACTGCCCGTGTGAGTCTGTCCACTAGGGGCACACATGAGTATAAACACGACATCTCCTTATTGGCAGCAATACCCCAACCTCCCAGTTATCAACCCAGTCAGACAGGATCACTGGGGAATATCAATCAACAAAGCAGATTTCACATATTTATATTCATTATTTTATCTTTATACATTCCCAACTGCTCAGTTTTCCATAAACTTTCATTTCTATTATTAATTTCCCTTCAGATCATTTTATAGAAAGATAACAAAATACAATTGTATTTTATCATTTGAATAATTCATTAAAAAATATGTAATATATATAATTATTATATTGATGGATTGAAGTTCTTCCCCTTTACGTTTGAATACAAATATTGCTGTATATAAATATACAGAGACAACTGCAGTACTGTACATCTGCTGTCCACCTTTGCATTATAAAATAAGATTGACGTCAGGCTCTAGTAGCAAGTTAATCATTTCAATAGCTTCATTGTTATGAGTACAGAGGAGCAGACTGTTTAGCAGGGAGCTGTACAAAGTATATTAGGAGGAGATCAATACCCCGACGGACGAGCCCTGGTTTCGCTGAGGTCACGGGGTCGGCTCTGTGAGAGCAGGCCGGCCTCTGCAGGGGGCTGTTTACTGTTGTTTACGCCGGACTGCGCTCAGCCGGTGTAAAGCAGCAGGTCAGGACCCAAGAGCGCTCGCGTGTAGACATTGGTTCCGATTTCATGCTGGTGAAAATGAAATCCTCCGAGCAGAACGCCTCGAGATGAGGCCATGTTCCCCTCCTCTAATAAATCCACAAAATACCACTCGGCCTGATATAAGGAGCCGCTCCACCGCTGGGACGGCTTCATTATTTCTAATTAACCACTCAGCAGCCGTTTATGAGAATGTTAAACATTTCAGAGTCTGTTCACGGCTTCACATGCAGATTTAAAGCCCGGATTGGCTGATTATCTTCAACTACTCCAGGACTTCAATCCCCCATATTGATGTTTATTTGTGTTCTATTCAGATTTGGATGCAGCTCAGTGCAATAAAGAGCCCCCCCACCCACACACACACACACAGACCTTTGGTTACTGCTGAGGGAGGGAAAGCGTCACTATAATAACCACAGCGTGTAATCTCCAGGCTCTCGCCAACACTTTGTGCTCCCTGGCGGAAACAGGTTTACAAACGGCACCAAAGCAGCGTTTGACTTTTAATGGTTACCTTTGGGCACCGAATTGAAAAGGCTTTACATCATCATCATTCATTGTTGTGTTTGTATTGTCTATAGATTTGTATTGCCCCCCCCCAACTGCCTTCAAGTGCGCCAGGTGTCTGAGCCAGTCATGTTAGAGTGTGCACCCAGATCATCTCCATATATGGCGCATCTAGTTAGTGCCATTCTGAGAAATATTGATCGTTGCCAGCACCACGGCTGCATCACTGGATCAATGGTGACTGTACAAATGAGGCGCCAAGATAGTTTAAGAAAAAGTAATAAAACATAAAATACACAAACCATTAAACGGTCATTCCCCAAGATGGAGAACTTTATTGGTTTTTATGCAGCGCTCCGTCATTCCCCTCCCTCTCGACACAGTTCAAGTCTCATTTGCTTATGTTTGCACGAGGGAACAGAAGAAGAGGCGCCATGTTGGACTTGAGTCACCGATGGTCGATGGCCACGCCTCTAGATACAAAGCTGATCGTAAAACGCGCCCACACAGCTGAGCAACTCATCACGAAAGAATGACTGATGAAAGAAGCAGAGCTCCACATGCACCACAACATGTTATATGAGGATGTCAGGAGCGTTTGGTGAGAAGAGCTGACACCAGTGTTGACACCATGCACTCATCCAAGATGCAGCTAGAACCAAAACACTCAACTTCATGTCTCTCACAGTAATGTGCGAAATATTTAGACATCCTGTTCTGCGTCCTGTTGCACTCCTTAGTTGCTTGAGCCACTTCCTGTCTGAATGTAGTCGCATCATCAGCAGATTATTTGTGCATTGGTGAACAGCAAACTACACGAGGACCTTTTACTTCTGCCAGCCACAAGGTGGCGGTGGTGGGGACATTTTGGCTTCACTTTTGTGGAGCTGTCTGTGTCCATACATGTGAGAGACACGAATCAAGATGCAGGACTTGATTATTTCGGAACTTCTGAACTCTCAGGACAAGATCCTGATTGTGTCGACATGGTCCATGGATTAGAAATGTGTTTCCTCATATCACCTCTTACAGTACAAACACATTCTGCAAACTCATTTAATTGCCTGTCGCCTCTGGGGAACATTAAACAAATGAAATTCAACATATTAAAAGTGTAATCCCCAGCACCATGAATGTGCCTTTGAAGTGAGGAGGAGTAAATAAGTCTTTATACATTGTTGTTGTTCCATAAACACACAGAGGGCTGCTATAGGAATGTGTGGTCAGGGAAACAGCTCTGCCTCTGCCTTGTGTTTGTCTCCGTGTGTTTGAAGTGGGAAATGTGCTTTTTGGTCGAGGCCCAAAGTCTTGATGGTAATTACCTTGCTCTTTCTCTCTCTCTCTCTCTCTCTCTCTCTCTCGCGTGCGCTCGCTGCTCGCTCTTTATAATTTCATGCCTCTGGGGGGCCATTATAGAAGCCTCCACTGCTAATTCAGCTGAATTAACGAATGGAGAGAGAGAGAGAGATACATATATTGTGAGAGTTTCATATAGGAAGACAAATTATGTGTGGGCCTGTGAAATGAACCGTCGTGTTGAATTTAAATCCCTTTATAAAATTCAGTATCAACAGAATGGTGAAAATGACATCCAGCCGCTCTTAAAGCCTAAAGCAAACATTCCTCGCTGTTATTTATGAATCATTGGGAATGAGACAAAACTTCATGTAATCTTTGGTATTTATCGTATCTCCTGAAAACAGGAGATGGACGAAAACAGGTGAAGCAGAGCAGTACCTCAACAAACCACTGGGGCTGTGCAGTCAATCGACGAAAGAGGAGAGAAATATTTCATTTTGATTTGATTTTATACACAGCATTTTGATTTTAACTATTGTATTTTAATTAACTAATCTATTCATTTATCTATTTACATTTTATCTAACTTCCTGGTTCTTTTTGCAGCCTGACTCAGTAGTACAGTAGCGATCGGCAGAACCAGAGTCTGGACACTGCACCTGTTTGACCAACGATGTGTCCATGTCCCACCCACTAACATGGTGGAGGCCAAGTGTTGCACCTGCGCAGTCCAAGTTGTCTCTCTCGTTGGTTCCGTGCGGTTCATCTGAGGTGCAGCTCTGCAGGTTTGTTGTCAAGCTGAACTAAACTGAGCCATGATGCCGTTCATCTCCAACATACCAATCACAAGTGCTTCCAATCCCCTTGTCTTTCACTTGGCTACGAAGCAATTTCATATTTCGAAATGTCAAACCATCGCTATTGCACGAAATTGTGTTTTTCTGCTGAATAAGCAAATGCACTTTGGTTTCATTTGACATTTCCTCTCACACCTGCACTGGAGGCGAAACCATGATTAATTTCTCATCACTGGGCCGAGAGTCCTTCACAGACCTCTCGCCTCTGAATGCCGCCTGTTTCCCGCAGTTAAACATTTGCGGGTTGCGGGAGTGACTGACAGGGGTTCAGGCAGGAACACGACCGGCGGAGGGTGAGCGGGGCGGTAACAGCATACTTCACTCAGTCGCGGCCGACTGCACCTCTGAGCTGGCTTTGAACTGTAGCCAACGTTAATCCAGGAAAACGCTTCATTAGCAAAGCATGAAGATAAGTGGGGAGGGGAGGCTGCTCATGGGCAAATGTCAGAATGAACCTTTCCACAGATGCTGCTGAGAGTGAGCCATGTGTTTGTGTTTGTTCACACAGGCTGTGAAATCACAGCGGTTTCACTGAACTACCACAAAGTGATGGTTTCGTCTGCACAGGACGGGGGACAAGGGGGGGGGGGGGGGGGGGGGGGCGGCAC
>JAFBJT010109330.1:77270-89908 GCA_016785325.1 Chascanopsetta lugubris
TCTTTCTCTCACGCTTTTTCTCTCTCTCTCCCTCTCTCTCTCCCCCCCTCCCTCTCTCTCTCTCCCTCCCTCCCTGCACACATGCATCCAGGCGGCAGCGTTCAAACATATTAATCATTCATGTTGTGTGGTGTTGATGCGCTTCCTACACTTTTCATAAATAGTGTTTACATTTGCATATGCAATCAGGGCGACGCTGGGAGGATGCATTTCCTCTAATCTCCTGCTTAATGCTGAGCCGAATTGGGTTTAGTGACATCTAGTGGTAAAGCTGCACCTTATCTCTCCTTCGCATGCATGTGGGAGAACCTATACGGTCGCCTTTGGTTGTTGTTAGAACCCAGCAGGTTGTCCATTCAGGGCTAATGTAAAAACATGGTGGCCTCGGAAAAAGGCCTTAATGGGCGTAGGATTTGTAGATCCATTGTCTGTATATGATTTTATTTTTGTCAGTAGGAGTGGAAGTAGTTTTGCATTTGCAATTTCTTTGCATTTGCAAGGAGACAAGTGATAAGTTGTTCGAAGAAGTTCAATTTCAATTTCAGTGTTGTTGATTACAAGTTTTATGGAGCAACTGTAGTTAATGAGATTATACTGAGTAAGTTTGTTTACGCGGCAGCTGTTTTCACCCAGCTGCACCTGCTCCCTGTACATCTATATCCTGTATATTGACAGTTACACAGCGATGCAGTCCTCCACTCCGACCACAACAAACTTTACTTTTAATGACACTTTTATCTTCTCTTTATTTGACTTTAATTATATAGCTGTCAATTGGTGTCTTTATATATTTCTACACATAGACCAATCTGTAGGCCTATATCCTTACTTCCACATAGTGTAACTTGTCTATATAGTGTCTCCTTCACAGTTACATCTCCTATATGATTGAATTCATCTTATTTTAATCAAATACACTAAAAGTACGACGTAAAAGTTGTCCATAAGTAGATTTATATCATCTGCAATATATACACTGTCATTTATTTTTACTGTAAACAAATGTACAAGTATTGTAAGACTAATGTTTTCACACAGTTGTTTGTCCCAGTCCGATGACTTGATACATAATTCAGTCCGTTTACCGTTTAAATCGTTCACTGCTGCAACTTATTGACACTCTGTAACACTCAGCTTGTTAACACACTGTGTGATTCACGGCGCTAATGAATATGGAATGAACCCCCGGTGACTGCGGGGATGAGCTCTGGCTCTCCAGCCCCTCATGTAGCTGCAGGGGCTCATTTAGTTTGAAATGAACAGCCCTTGCAGGGTTTGTCTGGTGGACATCAATCCAGGCAGTAATGGTCTCGCTGGGTTCCTCTCCTGTGACAACTCTGACTGGTCTGACGGGAGAAGTCTCCACAGACCTAATTAGCCTGACCATTAAGCCGAGAGGATGATTGAAGGAGCGGAAGCAACAAATGTCTTGCGAAGAGATGCCGACTGTTTCTCTTCTTCTGCATCGCAATTTAAAATTGTATTCAGTTTCCTTTTTCAATGAATTATCCCCTCTTATTCTATTTTGGCACCGCAAACATGTTCATTTATTTTGATATCCATGAAATTTTCCTAATAACCTTTGATAATCCTCGCCAAAGGGGTGGAAGGGTGAATTCTAACAAGGGAAATATGCATATGTGTGTTTGTTAGGAGGTGGAGGAGAAAGAGGAGGAGGAGGAGGAGGAGGAAGGCTGCTGCTGCTGCTGATTTCCTCAGAGGCATACAAGAAGAAGAGTTCAGGGGAGGGAAAGAAAAAGATGTAATCCCTGAAACACGCCAGTGCTTGACATAAACAAACACGCCGGCAGGATTTCAAAGGGACGGCTGCCTCGCTGGGAATCCTCTCCTCTCACGGGCTGATGGGAGATAAGGACACAAATGTGGCGGAGAGGAGGTATGAATACGTAATATCACCAAACACACACACACACACACACACACACACACACACACACATAATCACGCATTAACAAGTGGAGATTTGTTGTTTGTTTACCGGCAATTTCCTCCTGTCATCATCCCACTGACTGTATCCATGTTGGTGCCAAGGAATGTGGGCATGAAACGTTTGGAATTTCCCTTTAAGCGCCACTCATCAGCCCGATGAATCTTGTCTTTTCTTGCATTTGAGATAGAAACATCTGTTGAATTCTTCGGCCCAAACGCAAACTGTGTATACTTTTTATACATGTCGCAACACGGATGCAGGAGGGGGGGGGCGTGGCCATGTGGGCATGTGATGTCATGTGTTATGTAATTGAGTACTTTCAGTGTTGTCATGATGGTGTGGGTCAGGGGCCAGTTGTGGTGTAGTTTGAGTTTATCTCTATCTATCCATCCATCCATCCATCTATCATCCATCCATGCATCCATCATCCATCCATCCATCGATCATCCATCCATCATCCATCCATCCATCCTTCCCTATTTATCTCTGTCTGAGTCTCTGTATTTCTCTCCATCTCTATCAATTTATATCTCTCTCTCTTAATATCTTTTTCCTTTTCTCTAGTGAAGTATAACTACCTCCCATCTGCCCCGTCCGTGGTAAAAGCTACACACTCGCAACGCATCAACATGCACAGACCTGTGTCAATCATCTCCAGTTTCAGAGGGCTACACCTCAGCAGCTTGTGGAGACTGGACAGACCAGGTCAGATCACATGGACCCAAGCTGAGGATTTCATGCAGATTGTTAATGTTTTAAAGGTGCAGTGTGTACGATTTGGTGACATCTGGGGGCGGGGGGGGGACCATGGGGGGACCAATCAGTGGTTTTACAGTAGTTCCACAGTAGCACAGAGTGGACGTACTGAGCATCTTTCTCCTGCACGTTCGGAAGGTTGAGGGTGAGGTGATGCATGCAACATGCAACTTCACCACTGGATGACACCAAATCGTACACACGGCGCCTCGAACTCGAGGCAGCGCGGTGCTGCAGTGCCCCCTCACAGAGCTGCAGGTAGAAGAGTCGATGGGCACTGACCTGTGCAGCTTCAGTTCGTAGCTTTACCTCGTTCACCTGACTCCCGAAACGAATGGTGTTGACGAGTGGTGTTATCGGTTTGAATAATTCATAACACACACACATACATACATTAACACACAAATATATACACATATATATATATTTATATATATAATTTATTTTTGTTATTTTTTTTTTTCACCCTCACAGTCTACTATGGCATCAACTGTTTGGGTGTCAGTTCTCCAACAAAGGTCATGTGTGGGTATTCATTTAGAGATGCTGTGCATTCAAAGTAACACGAGCTACCGTGTGCGCTGATCTAACACAAGCACCGACGACCTGCTCCCCCCATTCACACGTGCTGCTGCTTATTATAGACACCCTGATGCTTTGGAAACGGAGTTCAGGGCAAAAGTCTCTCGGGACGTGAAGGAATTCCTACAATAAGCGCATGTAGTTACTACACCACCTAACCACCCCACTGCAGCAGTGGTCGTAGTCTTATCGGCCTGCAACTTTAAATAATGAGCTCCGCCTCCTCCGTGTGTGGGATTACACTTTGCCATAAGAGATGTATTGTACAGTATTTAATGAGAGAGGGGTGTGAAACCCTGAATGCTTTTAAAGTGGGGAGGCTCTGCAGGGAGAACAGGTGTGGTAGAAGAGTCCTTAATTGGTTGGAAAGCAGTCAGGCAAGGTAAACAGATCTATAGGGGGATGGTAGACGGAGGAGTGAGGCAACATCGACCATCTGTCCATTAAATATAATAAGGATGAATGAGGAGCAACATGTGACGCACACAAGAGATGAATGGGTTGAACCAGAGGCGGAGGCAGACGAGGAAACGTTTGTAAACTCAGACACAAACAATAACGTCGACAACCTAAAAAGGAAACGGCACAATCTTTGTTTTGCAGGTAATTTTGCTTTTCTCGTA
The DNA here is from genome assembly GCA_016785325.1 of Chascanopsetta lugubris. Taxonomy (NCBI): domain Eukaryota; kingdom Metazoa; phylum Chordata; class Actinopteri; order Pleuronectiformes; family Bothidae; genus Chascanopsetta; species Chascanopsetta lugubris. The sequence goes on from JAFBJT010109330.1 coordinate 81,183, forward strand.
TCCCTTTGTTCACTTTGGACAGAGAACAAAGCATTATCAGGAAGACACACATGGCCCGTATTTTTTTTTTTTTTTTCCGTCAGCTTGGATTGGTCGATCAGTGAGCCTTGTCTGATATGCGATAATGGAATGGGTGTGTATGACTCATATTTCACCCTGCATATTGTGATGTCCCGTCATGTTCGTGTGGTCCTGTCTCACTTCCTGTTTTATTGTGAAGCCCTGATCCCTGCGTGTGTCTGTGCTCTCTACTTCCTCCTGTTCTCTCTCCCTCATTATCCCTGATGGGTGTCACCTGTGTCTGCCTCCTCCTCTGATCCCTGCTCCCCCTGATTGTCCTGTGTACTTAAACCCTCCGGTGTCACCCAGTCTTTGCGCTGACGGACCATTCTCTTCCCACTGATTGTGCTGTCCGAACTGCTCGTTCTGAGTTCCTCTTCCTTTTCCTGTTCCCCGTCTGGTTAGTAACCTGTGTCTTCCTGTTGCCGAACCCTTTGTCCCCACGGGTATCGTCTTTTGCCCGATCCATCATTGACCTTTAGTTATGGAGCTCTGACTGCCTTGGATTACGTCTCTGTCTGCTCCCTGTCTGGGATAATAAAGAACTGTTATCACTCTACATATCCAGTCGCTGCACTTGGGTTCTCCGCCTCAGTCCTGACAGATATCATCTATTTTAAAAGTATATATTGGTTCAGTTGTAAGATGTAATGCATTTACAACTAAATACAGGTGTTACTTGTGTAAAAAAACATTTAGAAAACGATTAAAAAAAAAGTGAGACCTTCTTAAGGTCCTATTCTATAATATAGAAATCTGATCCAACAAGGTGAAATAAAACCTGTTCCCATGAAACAATGGTTGAGCCCTGCAGTTTTCGCCCCCTGGGGGCCACTAGTTTCAGCGGTGGTGCTAAAGGAAGAGCACTTCCTGTAACCTGTCAAAGTAAAAGACCTCATATTCACTACATTACAGAATTTGCTCTGACAGATTTCCCGTGTGAGTGATGACTCATCATTTACTGGTGCTGCACGGAGGATTCGGTAACTCTGCTCGTAGACAAGACACAAGCACATTATCAAACAGCACATGCGCATGGGAGCTCGGTTACGTGGTCTGCAGGAATGAAAGCACCTCAGGGTCGTTTTTAATCGTATAAACTGAGAATGGTAGGTCTTCAATGCAGCTGTTTACTTTAGTTTGACCATAATGTTGTAATGACCTTTAGGGAAAACACATCCTCATCATGGATAGACAGTAAAAATCAATTGAACCATTAGTCAGCATTTATGCAACTTGAGGACACAAGTGAAAGTGTTGCTCAGAAACTTTAGACCATCTGTAAAAACAGAATTTTTTTTTTTAATGTCTTTTAACATCTGCAGGTGGATGTAGACCTGTGTTCGTTAAGGTATCATCACCACCTGTGGGTGCAGCTCAGATGCGGAGCCACTGCGCCACTCGACAAAATCAATGAAGGCTGTGTCGCTGTCTATGGTGCTGAAAGTAAACACTATTTTTGCCAGAGCACAATTCAGCCTTTGTATTGTTTTAATAAAGGTTGAAGTAAATGTTCAGTTTTGAGAAACCAACACGAAGTAATATTTGTCTAAAGTTATTTTCTATGAGTGAAGATTAATCCATGTTGCATTAACATCAGCACCGCAACTGTATCATAATATCATTAGTATTGGAGATATTGTATTCAGGTCTAGGCACTACTGTGAGGCTGAGTGTCCAAGTGAAAATGATCAAGGTTAAAGGTGCAGTGCATAATATCTGGCTGAAAAAAAACTATGATAACTGACATTTTCACAATCAACTGAACATATAAATACCTATATATATATATATTTCCCATCACCCTTAAATAAGCCCTTTAATGTGTAGTTACACATTAACATTTTTTTTTTTTTTACGTTACCCCAGTGTGGACGTACTAAACATCTTTTAATGACAACTGAAGTCTACCATAGGTTGTACTGCATGAGGGGGGGGGGGGGGGGGGGCTGTGATGGATACAACATGCAACTTCCCCTCTAGAGGTCACCAACAGTTACATCCCTCTGTTCCACAGACTATTTACACAGATAGAGGAGGTGAAGCTCCGGTTGAATGTGGATGTAATCAAACACTTAAGAATTGACTGTCGATTATCCCCCCGTCGTTTTCTGATGTGCATTCCACGTAAGGCGATGGAGTCTTTGAATGATGGGATGTAACCCCATGATGAAATGTCTCCATATGGCACCTGGATGCTGAGGACTGTGGGTTATTGTTTCCAACCTCCTGCTGCTGCACTGCATCATGCCATGAGACTCTGTAACATGTCTCCTCCTGTGTGTGTGTGTGTGTGTGTGTGTGTGTGTGTGTGTGTGTGTGTGTGTGTGTGTGCACGCGTATCTCCAACCATCAGGTCTAACAGATGTTTAGCTGCTGGTGAAGATGACTATCACCCAGCATGATAATAAGGTCACGTCAAGGAGCATTTGGATGCAGATGTCTACAAGTTGTGTGTGTATATATGTGTGTGTGTGTGTGTGTGTGTGTGTGTGTGTGTGTGTGCGTGTGTGTGTGTCTTTTGATGTCTACCTGTGCTTTACCAAGTGCGAAAACTGATTTTCATGCAGACCACCTTCCAGAACGTGGGTGCCTCACATATCGACACACAAACACACCTCTAAGAAACAGCACCGGCAAACACACACACACACACACACACACACGCACACACACAGATTGGCATGAGCCTTCAGGGCTGTAGATCCATATGGCAGCGACGGTAGGAGAGGATTGTTAAAGGGAGTTTGAAGTCCCACTCCTCTTCTCCACTGTGTAACATATGCCACGCACACACTTGTCATTTAACTCAGAACAATGAGACTATATATATATATAAAAAAAAAGGAAAAGTTGAAATGAATTTTATGCAAAGTACAAACAGCATCTGGAAAAAAAAAAGATAAGAAAATCAAGAATGAATGTGTAATATATTCTTTATTGAATAAACTACTCCAAAAAGTTGCTGAATGATACTCGAGGATAAGAAGTCTAATGGCAGACAGAAGCGGCCATTAGCAATCATATTATTAGAGTGCATGGCAGGATTCTGAATGGGCTTGTTATGAAGGGCTTTTTATGTGGAGACGTTACACATAGAAAATTCATAACAGAATGATGTGCTGATTTTCTCTGGATACAAAACAGTGCTATAATTTTTGAAAAGTTTGGAACAGTGGTCTGTTTGTATCATAACAGAAGCTTTATACGTAAACTTATATGTAAACCACACACATGTGAGTTATACAGAAAAAGTAATAACGATAACATGTAATTAAAATAAACAAAATGTCCTGGCAAATATGTTCACGGCAAATAAGCTATTATTATTATTATTATTATTATTATTAATATTATTATTATCAATACAATTCATTACAATTTATTATGATACAATTTTGAGCTTGTCCGTAATGAGAGACGCAATTGATCAAAACATACACACACACACACACACACACACACACACACACACACACACACACACACACACACACACACACACAAACGCACGCATATTATATAAGCCTGAAAGTTCCATTGACTTACAATGACGTCAGTACGACGTTTACAAATCGTACCCTTGACATCATATTAAAAATGTCAATGACGAAGTTATCGTGGGATGCCGGCCGGCACTACCACCTTTTACCACTAGAGTGAGTCATGAGCCACTGCAGTGCTTCGTCTGCCTCCGTCTCCCACAGACCATCCTTAGTGGATTGATTGCTTTAACTACGTGTGACAGTGCGGCATTTTTACGCCGAGTCAGCAAGTTCAACAGTTCATAACCCACCATCAATTCAGCAATCAGCTGAAAACAGGAAGTGATGTCATTAGTCCGCCATGAACAGTTTTCCCGTGTGCCACTGTTCAAAAATATGTATTCGACATGTCAGATATTAAAATAAAATGATTAATCCTAATGCATCACTCACAATTTGAGAATGACAGCCTGCTAATGCTGTTACACGCTGCGAGCACATCCCATTGACGGCTACTGAAGCACTTAAGCCTTCTTAGTGTTCCCAATGCAAGTCATCAATTAACGTCACACACTCCCTGGCAGCCGCACACACAGACGGGGCCGAGCACATGCTAATACATACAAGCACTTAAATACACGCCAGTGAATCCGGAGCCAGATTTTAATTAGCAACAAACAAAGCGTGTGCAGCATGTCCATTATCAGCCGGCGCTCTCCGGTGAGCCTGCACATGAAGACGTCACCGAAGCTGAACAGAGGGGGTCTACGGTCGTCAATGACATTTAGTGGGCGACGTGATCTGAGGCTGGAGACGGTGAGAGACCCCGGGGTCCGCAGAGACTAAAAGAGCTGAGTTTCAGAGTCATGTACGGGGTCTTTAATTACAGAGCCAGGAAAGAGATTTTCAGATTATTAAAAAAAAAAAAAATAAATAAAATAAGCGAGTGGCTGAAATCACTAACAGTCCATGGGGATGAAACATGTTACATGGTACATGAGGGAAACCACAGTCATCATGGTCACCATCTCGTGTCAGCTGTGTCTGCTCGATAACCTATGGTGACTTTTCATATCGTTGTAGATTCAGGATTTCAATTTCATTTCAGCCAAATCCACCGGCCAGAGGTAAACAGAGGAGAGTACAGCTCTATTTTGTTTTTATGCAACAATGGTTTGGACTTGTTTGTTTACATTTGAGCTTTTATTTATTTATTTTTTGATTTGACTCTTTTTATTTTTTACTCTAAGCAAAGCGTCTGTACATTGACTCACACAGATGCTCTGTGTGGATGTCTCTGGGACTGCGTGAGGAGCAACAACTGAACAGTAAAAGGTCTTTACCGGGACGAGATTATGTAAAAACAGACTATTTACCATTTCCATAAATAGTCACCGAAGAGTTTGGGGTTTGAAGACTTCCTCACTGCCTGCGCTGTAATGAAGGTTTCACTCACTTGTGTCTCAGCTGGAGTCCACATTCATCCAGACTCCTGTGCAGCGAGCGGGTTTGCGTGAAGCGCTGAACATGAACAGGCAGAGCAACATGTTGCCGCTCTATGCCATAATCTAGCCCCCTGTGGAAATGATTCCTCTGCACGTAGGATTCCGATGAACACGTCGTCCTAATGACGACCCTTAGATGTGGATGTGTGCACTTTCTTTAGTCGTTGTTATCCTTTCCACATTTGCATTTTCCGTTATTCCCCTGTCTGGCTCTTTTAAAGTGATACTTACTCGTCCACCATGTAAATTGCTTAAGCGCCTCAGATGAAAGCCCGGGGCGGATCCGTGCTCGTGCGGCTCCGCTGATAGTTGTGTTCTTGCGCCGCGTCGGACTTTAAACCAGACATTCCCGCTGATTGGGAAATTAAAAGCACATCAGGCCTTTTCACCAGATTTCAAGGTAAGACTCTCTGCGCCTCGCCCACTGTCCGTGGGCTTCATCTGTTCAAACAACAACGGGCCAAAATGAAACGTCACAGCTTTTGAAATAATCCCATCAAGACATTTTTTTTATTTTTTTTATATCACTGCTAAACTTAGTTTCTAAAGATTTCTGACACTACTGCTGATACAATGATAAGAAAATCCCTCTATACTGGACTTTAAGACCAGACAGGGGAAATGTTTTCATGTGTCTCTTCATTTTTAAGAGACTTCTCCAACCTCTCTAAGTAGAGTTGACTGTAGACCAGGCAAATGTGAAAAGTTCCAGTGTTGCTCATTTGCCAGGTCATGCAAACCAACTGAAAATCAGGATGCTGTGAGAGATTCTGTCATTTGAATTTCACTTCATTGTTTTATGTTCTCAGGCGCCAGGGCATATATGAAGATGGATGCCATGGAGACATTGCTACACCAATGTCCAGAAAATAAATCAAAACATTCACATTCACACTTTGACATCTGGTCATGTGACCATTTACGCTTGTTCCGCGATGTAGAGACACTGCAGCAGGTCTGCGTCGGACTCGAGTCAGTGTCCTTCACTCCCCAAGGCCACTGCTCCAACCACTGGGTCACCGCTGCCTGTGCCAGATACTGTTGTTGCTGTGTTAGAGAAAGTTACCTTCCACTCCATCCGTGGACTTCGGATGGGCACAAATCATGCGCATGCTCCACTGTCGCCATGTCACTTTCCATAACAGCTGATCACAGGCCAGTTGAGGCAACGTGCGAGAGGTTACGAGAGGTTTTGTTCAGTAGCTTGTTTACCTGACCTGACTCATTGGTATGAAAAGATGAACAAATACTAAATGTGCCTTTACATGAGTAAGAAAGTGGCGTGTTCATGTGATCACCCTTAGATGGCGCTCACATTTGTTGCTGTGCCTCTTAACCAGTCCTGCCCCTCCTCCAAGCAGCCATGCCTCCTGCAGCGTGCAACAAATGTGTTTCGCGAAATATCATCCTGTAACGTTGAAACCATGTCAGCGTGTGTGGGAAGAATTAAAAATACCAGTTATTTTTGCATCCCATCGGCGTCTTAAGACTAAAAGACTGAGGCTTTTTATGTAAACGCAGCTCAGCGAGGCCCCGTGCTGTTAGAAAGGTGGAGCGGGAAATCAGAGCTCTGCTCAGTTTATATAAAAACACCGGTTTGTTTTTGTTTGTTTCAGATTCGATCGAATTCGACGTCTGTCAGGGGAGTTTTGACGATTGCAGAGAGGCTTATTTTGCGTTTGTCTGGACTGGCGTAGATTCATGGCGCTCCTGTGTAGATTTTACGGCAGAATAAATTGTGGAACAGTAGGATAACATCCAACAGAGCCAGTGATCCAGCTCAGCGAGAGCATTGCTTTGAGCTCCTTTACAGCGATATTGACTGAGGTTGTAAACGGACCGTAAATCCATTGGCATTTAATAATGAGCCCGTGTCGTCAGCTGACAGAGGCGTATGTCTTCTTCCATGGCTCACGCAAACCAATATGTGTGTTAATGGTAAATACGATGGAAAGTATCAGGATAGTGAGTTGAAGTCATTCTGCGCTTGTGATGGCAGTGATGGACGTCCTGTTAAACTGTCAGTGTGAAGCACTTTATAATATATACGAGCTTAATCCAAGCTAACTGTCCCCACACTGAACTTTACTGGAAGTAAACATATTGTCCAAACCTATGTTTAACCTTTGGACACACCCAGACACTATTTTCTGCTCTTCTTTTTATGTCTTGGCTGTTTTTCATGCATATTGTTCCGGGTTTATACAAGGCTGAGATTTTTGAGTGTTCTGAATCTTGTTTATGTATTTTTATTTGTAGCCCATTGTAAACAATGCGAACCGCGATGCTCACATTTTCCCTCCTATACATAAAAAGGTGCATATTCAAATCATTATTTCTGATCCTGCTCAAAAAGGCTTCATTTCAGGCTCCCGGATGATGTCATTTTGACCATATATGGCAAATGGAGAAAATACTTTACTACCTTACAAATTCCTACATATGGATTGGGCTGCTGCTGCCTTTATTTCACAACATTATACATTTTTTTTAAAGATGAATCTATATCTATATATCTATAAATCGTATTTTATATTAGCCCATTTTTGTCTCAAAGGTGTAATCAAGGAGGTTTTTTAAAGGTGCATTTAAGGGTCAAACCCAACATGCTCTGTTCAATTCCCTAAAAATGTTGTTTTTTACAAACATATAAAAGTTCATGGAGCTAACGCACTCATTATATCCCTCCCTCTCAACACAATGACAGCGCTAAATTGTAAAAGGAAAATTCAAAGTGATAACCACTCAGAGGCAATTTCATAACTGTGGGACTTGGCATGGAGCGTTAGTCTGCAACAAAGCTCGACTCGCTGATTGAAAAGTCCCATCAGCAATATGGAACATGTCACTGCATTTCCAGGAGAAGAATAAATCATCTCTATTGCTATATGTACAATTAACTGCCCATGGACTATTGTTTATCAACAGGATATATTATAAAGTGTATGAGAGACATGGCCGTTAGAACATAGCTATCCTTGGACGGAGATATTCAATTAGATGTAGATACAATCCATAATTATAAAGATAAACAGCTCAAATAAGCAGTCCACTCTTTCAATGTACTTGAATCTGGCTCTGGCTCTATTTCATTAAAGCAAATCAAATCGATTCATACTCATGTTATTGCTCTGTAGCTCTGTGACCAGAGTAATCCAGGTCTAGTTCTTGTTCACACACGATAACACCCAAAGTGTTTTCCATTCGAATGTTCAGCCTGCTGCTTATTTTAAATCAAGTCTGGAAACTGATCCTGACCAGAGTTCAATTCAAGTGCAAATTGTTTGGACTTGAAACAAATGAAAAGTTCCTTCCAGGAAAATATAAAGCCCTTGTCTTCAAATAGGATTGTCTTATTTTAGAGTGGGGCCTCTTAGTGAAGAGGAGGAGGAGGAGGAGGAAAGGGGGCAACTCATTCACTGTTTTCAAGTCTAGGAGCTACACATGTTTTAGTTTAGTGCTCTTTAAGTTCCAATCATTCAAGTTTAAACACTTATCCAATGATTAGGAAGGTGATGAGGCTTCAATTGTACATTGTAACATTGTAATGTTATGGTTAGTGATCACTCATTCTAGTCAGCTTGGAGCTTAATTGTGTATGTCAAGGAATTTTCCCATAAGGGACACAATAAATACACAATAAAAACATATATATATATATATATATATATATATA
>JAFBJT010109330.1:95879-115271 GCA_016785325.1 Chascanopsetta lugubris
AAACTCTAAAACGCGTGTTATTTATCTTATTTTCACGTCAGCACGTCATTTCTGTCTGCTCTTCTGCGCTCCCATGTCTCCCATGAGCGCAGCGACCCGACGCGTGCGCACACACACACACACACACACACACACACACACACACACACACACACGGATAATAGTCCAGTTGTGATCATGATTGTTGTCATTATGTAAAAGAAACACATGGCTATCATCTCCTCCGCCCCCTCTGCGCGTGAGAGACATTGTCATCATATTTACTGTATTAGGCTCCACACACTGGTCGATCGCGACCGGTCGATCGCACCGGCGGTGTTGGCAGATCGCCGGTAACGTTTCAACCCGGCGTTTGTCACGCGTCAACATTGGAGAGGGAGAGAGAGAGAGAGAGAGAGAGAGAGAGAGAGAGAGAGAGAGAGAGACACACACACACACACAGAGCGACTCCCCCCCCTTCCCCCCCCCCCCCCCCATATAGAATGGCATTTTCTAACTTTTTTGGTTGGCGGTGCGCAATTTACACGACAGAATTTTTTCGGTGTGAAAAATGTGCCGTGACTCAAACAAGGTTGAAAACCACAGCTCGAGATGTCACCAAGTCTTATACACTGCAACTTTAAGAAACCATTCGGGTGAAATTGAGATGTTTCTATGTTTTTGTTTGGCAGCTGGAGCTCCTTTAAATAATGGTTTTATTCTTGGTTTATAATTGGTTTACATATGTAATCAAATACAAATAGTGATCACATTGTTGTAACACTTTTCTGACGACAGGTACAATTATTTATTCATTGACTTTCTCTTGTAATACCTTTTTCCATTCCTCTCTCTCTCTCTCTCTCTCTCTCTCTCTCTCTCTCTCTCCCTCCCTCTCTCTCGACCCTAACTGCAAATAAGCTTCTGAGTAATCAGCACGGCATAAAGGCGGGGTGAGTAACAGGAGTCAGAGAGACAAGGGCCATTCAGCTGTAATTACTGTCTTCTTTTGTGTGTGGATTTCGTTAGTCACTAGATTACTTTAATAAATGAAAACATTGTTATTTTTCTTTTCAAGGACAAAAGTCGACATATTCCTTCACTGAAAGTGACCATCAAACACTTGAAGGTGCCTTTGGGTTCAAACGGCTGCATTCTGTTGCAGAGATATAGAAAGTTACATTCAAACAGTATAGAGTTCATTAACATAAAGGATGATGCTGCATGGCAGCGAATTAATTTGCTCACTCGTCTGATTCTGCAATGCTACATCTTTCTGTTTTAAACGGCTTGAGATATTGTGTTTGTCTCGGTGGCGTTGGGAGAGGAGCATCCGTTGGAGGAGTAAATTGATTTTTGTTCTGCAGATAATTATGAAACGCTGTAGTTTCCTGCACATCTGCTCCAGCAGTCTGTTTCTCTTTGGGTCCTGACAAATGGCTCTACACGAAATGCTTGAATTAACAGAGGGGGCGAGCGAGAGATGATAAACACACTCATATAGACACAGAATACTGTAATGCCTTCTGCATCCAAAGAACTCAGAGTTCAAAGATGTAGAATGACACCCCCACATTTTTTTATCTACAAATGTTCTTTTGCATCTTCAATTGTTTTTTTTATAATCTTCTAATCTGCTATATCTATCAAACATTACGCCAAGCGGGAGACTATAAGACTGTAGTACATATGCCAGGCCAGTGGGTGGCGATGTAACTCTGTCCTCAATTCCCATTGACCTCAAGATAAAGGTTCTCTCTCTGGTTTCTTGCAGTTTGCAGTCATTTGAATTATAGCTTCAGAGTTTGAATGAGGTCATACTATAGAATCACAGACAGATCACACCGCTGCCCCACTGCTGAACACTCAGCAAGCGAGAACAACCAACAACTCCAACGTGCAACAGAACAACTGCTCTACTGTTCCACAGAGCTAATGGTGATCACGGAACCAGTTTCCAAGAATACATGAACTCACTTTTTTAAAATGACATGTTGAGGGGAGGCTAAAATCACGTTGAAGCACTATGTTGATCTTTTAATTTACTAATTGAAATTAATTTTGTATTAATTTGAACCATAATTGTTTCTATTATAATACATAATAAAATGTGTTATTTTCATTCACTTCTTTTAGATGGTTTACTCATTGATCTATATTAATATAATTTTACGAGCATTTCTTTCCAAATGTGTTTACGTTAATTACTGTAGTTTTATTCACATTGCATGTTGCCCTTGCAATAAATGTATAAATTAACAAAATGCAATCATGCCGTCAGTATCAAAAAAAGGATTATAGGGTATGGTATGAAAAAGAAAAATGTTGGTATCACCCGTCCCTGGGACAAAGGCAAAGAGAAAAATACCTGTGGAAACATTCTGAAAGGGAAACATGAGCAAAGCTGCGAGGAGCAGGACGACCACAGGAGGTGCAGGACTGAAGAGACAAACAGAGGAAGGAACATGAAGGACTGGAAGCTCAGAGACTGAACGCATGAGGGAGGATGAGATGAACACATGAGGGAGTCAGGGATGAACACAGAACACAGGACATGGCAGGCAAGCACCAGAGTGGGGAACCCCACAGAGACAGGAAGTGAAGCGAACAGAAAGCGCAGCCCTCAGCGTTTCTCTGAACACAGATGATACTGTTATTTACTTTACTCTCAGAGGTTTCACAGCTCACACTAACTCAAATTAACATAACGGTGCACCGTGTAAGATTTAGGTTATTTTTGTCACTTCAAAATATTACAAAACAATTACATATACTGACATTTTCATGAATTTGTTATCACCTAATTGCTTTGGTTTTTTGTTTGTGTTTTTTTTCCATTAACCTCAGATAAGCCCATTGATGTATATTTACATGAGGTGCGGGTCCTCTCTGTATTTGGGGGTCTCCACGTTTTTACAGCAGCCCAGAGTGGACGTACTAAACAACTTTTGAGTTTTAATAACAAGTGAAGTCCACCACAGGTTCTCCTGCTTGATTAGAAGGGTGAGGGAGAGGTGCTGGATACACCATGCAACCTCACCTCCAGATGTCACCAAATCTTACATACTGCACCTTTAAAATCAGATGCACAGTTCATTGTTGGCATTCACAGCATAGCCATAACTTGCCGAGTCTGTTTGTGTGTGACACAATTCAGGCAGAATTTATATTTTTCTTCTTATTTTCCTCTTGACTTCATGGTGGTGTTTTATTTTCAGTCCTTATGGGACTGTGTTGCTTTTATAACACGCTCTTAATTTTAAATGATGTGTTCCCTCTCATATTTTACAATCATATCTTACTTCAGATTTACAAGGATGCTCATTAATACACAGTTGGACGGAAACACCAATCAATCGGTGCAAAAGAGAGGACTTTGAGTTTCCATTCTCAGTCTTCCGCCAAGACATTTCTATTGATTTGAACTCAGCACTGAAGACGGTGACAGGCTGAGATCTATCACACCACTCCAGACCTCAGGTGCAAACTCTGCAAAGATACTTCAGCTCATAAAAGCAGGGTGTAAAGCTGCAGAGTGGTTTACATGAGGGTGCACCGAGCAGACGTCCGGCAGGCTGACAAACAGCAGTGGTGACACAAGAAGCGTAAATGTAAAGGGGTGAGGGAGGGGCTGGAAAGACCCTGGCGCTGGAAGCAGCAGTTGGTCCTGGAGGTGTTGAGCCCACTGGGGACCACGAGCCTCAGAGAGTGACTCCAGCAGATTGCAAGTGCAACATCTCAGGCCACAGTACTGGGAAGTGTCCAGAGTCTTCCAAGAGCACTCAGACTCTCAGGCCTCGAGTGGAGGACCCAAAGCGTCTCACCTGTCTCCCCACATTAAGTCTGGGTCTGCTCATTCTTGGAAACATTGGGTTTCCCGACGTGAAGCTGCTTGAGGTAATGAATGTTATGAGCTAAACAGATGAAAGGTAAAAGGGTTGACTCGCTCATGATACGATACAGTAAGAATGTCTGAAGTCCCCGTTGCCGGACCCACTCTTGGTTCCTATACAAGCACATGAACCTGCGTAGAACCTCAAATTGGTAGGACCCATGTTGAACCCTGTAGCCGAGGAAACCATTCCTTAATAGTCAGTTAGCTGGGTCATAAAATGCGCGTACTAAACGACCAATAGTCCAGCAGTAAGAAGCGTTGTTCCTATTTTCATACAGAGGCACAGCTGTTGTTCTGACAAGAACATTTCCTTCCATTTGGAAACAAAACAGGATTCTGCCTGTGTGGAAAAGAAAAGAAAAGTCTTGGTGCCAGCACAGGATTGCACATACAGATAATGAGTGAAGCACTCGTCAAGACAGTACTGATGAAATGTATCAGATGGTCCCAGAGGAATCATCAACGACACAAACTGCACGAGAGCTCCTGTCGTCTCCGATGTTATGCATCAAAAATACATTTGAAGATATATCCCCCGAAACGGAAGAGTTGATCAAATATCAAGTCACTCGAACAAAACAACAACTAATGAGTCAGAACCCAGGGGCAACCTCCGGTGCACAAGGATGATGCCACCAGCGTTCCTTTTTGTTCACGTTATTCAAGAGAGTAACAAAGACTCCTTTAATTTCACGTTCTGACTCAGTCTCATGCATTTGGACCCAAGCCTGTGAGCGCAACCCCTGACATGTGTGCGTTCGACCTCTTTGCCCGTTTTTGGTAAATCACAGGGAACGAGGGGATGAACATTATTAAGATAATAAAGGAAATTCCACATGGCTCAGCTCCACAACATCATCCACATAACTGCTTCATCCCATCAGAGCCGAGTGGCAATTGTTGGAATGGTTGTGCAGTTAAAGGTTGTGTGCAAACACAGCTGCAGGGACATGTGTGGTCTCCTGTGAGGAGGGCAGAGAACAAAGAGATGAACTGGATTAAGAGATAAAGGAATGGCTGATCAGGTTTCTGCTTAAACTGCAGTGAAATGTCAGGGGGAGGAGTCCACACACACACGTCAAGGTCTAAGATGGTTATGAGTTCATACTCCCAACGGAGGTTTCTTTAAATGTCACAGCTCGGATTCAAATATTCAACTGACAACTTAAAGGTGCAGTGTGTGCGATTTGGTGACATCTAGAGGTGAAGTTGCAATGTCGAATCCATCACCTCACCCACGCCCTTCTGAGCATGGAGGAGAACCCATGGTCGACTTCAGCTGTCATTAAAACACAAAAGATGCTTAGTGTGTCCACTCCGGGCTACTGTAAAAACATGGCTGCCTCCATAGAGGGCGCCCACTCCTCAGGTACATATATACTATTGGGCTCATTTAGGGGGGTTGGAAAAAATGAGTATAGTATGTGATTGTTTTGACAAAAATGAGTGAAATCTTACATACTGCACCTTTGAGGTAAAATGGTAGCTATGGTCCTTACACCGTGTTGGAATTCCTGGCCCAATAATGGCTGCAAAATTAGATGGTGTGATATTTCTACATTTTGACCAATTATGGCACACAAGAAACCACAATCAGCCAAGTTCACACACACTTGCACCCAGGTGGGCTAAACGACCGTATATCCTTAGTAAATGCATTACATTACAGCCCCTCTGCTGCACAGTGCGCAGTGTGTATTGTATTGTATTGTACATTGCATTTACGTGCTCCCGCTGTAAATATATTGGATATATTTACACATCTTATTTTCATTTGTATTCTTTATATACTTTTTCTTTATTATCTCTGGTACCCTTGTTGTTTTTCTTCCTAGCACCACCAGAGTTGTCTTTTTAATCTTGTTGTACATTGAGTATAATGACAATAAAGGCATTCTATTCCATTCTATTCTGTTCTATTAGTGGAATTGACTTTGTGAACGTACACAATGAAAGTCCGTTCGTGTCTGATAACAGGGTAGAAGGTACCTTTGTTGTTCTGTCTGTAAGCTGAAAGTCTGATGATGTGTCAGACTTTGCTGCGGTGTCATCAGGGGAAACCTCTTTACCCCGTTCCCTGGTGCAGTTGTGGATTCATAGTTTATCTCTATGGTTGCGACCAAAACGGCAGATATCAAACCCAAAGGCTTCTACTGCTCCTTATCTTAACTTATTCCGATCTCCAGCAGGGCCTCCGCAGCGAGTGTCCTCTGAACAGACGGATGCCGTGCTCTGCCTCCACATCTCCATGTCTCGCTCAGACCTGATGGAAATCTCCTCAATCAAAGTGAAGCCAACTTCGGATGTGTCTTTAGATGCATGTATACTGCTGACACCCCCACTGTGTCAGTGGTCGCTCTCTGACGCTCTGCATCAGACCAAACTCCCAGTTTGTAAGTCCAGCTAATGAGGTGATGTCATTGTAATGTGATGGTGTCTTCAGAGTTTTCAGCATGATTTCCTGTCTGGATAAGCATGACTTCCTGGGATGTGGTCATCAACTTTGTAATTACAAGCCCTTTGCCTAGGTGGGCTATCACGCGTGACCTGTGATGTTCCCCCACCATTATTACAATTTCCACAATTATGAGTCACGATAAAGCAGTGATACATAGTGTGATACATGGGCCCCAATGGCTGCATACTTAAAGGTGCAGCATGTAAGATTACGGTCATTTTTGTCTCTTTTCAAAAAAGTATTACAAAACCATTTCATACTGACATCTTCATGAATTTCTAATCACCTAAATGTTTTTTTTTTTCACCATTACCCTTAAATGAGCCCATTGATGTATACTGTATTTGCATGAGGAGGCCGCCATGTTTTTATCGTAGTAGAATGGACATACTAAACATCATTTGAGTTTGAATGACGACTGCAGTCTGCCATAGGTTCTCCTGTATGTTCAGAAAGGTGAGAGTGAGATGATGGATACAACATGCAACTTCACCACTAGATGTCGCCAAATCGCACACATTGCACCTTTAAAAGAATGTCTGCAGAAATACAGACCAGGACTCTCTGACTGCAGCAGGTGTTCAGATGAATATGAATGAACCACAACTGGTTTTCTTTTAGACCGTCAGTCAAAGTGACTGACAGCACACAGCAGACATACAATGCTTTAAGCTCATTACATCGAATTAAGACTGTGGTGATGGATCTGATGAGGAATGACAGAGCCCATCCTGCTCAAAGAGGAGGGCCACGAGTGGGCGGGACTTACACACTCACACATCAGACCCCCTAGTTTGCCCTCTGCCGCTCTATGACCTTGTGATGGAGCCTCCTGAGTGTCATCGATACAGCAAGGACTTCACATGAAGAGCCAAACACTTGGTGTGTCAGAATCACATGGGTAGAATTAACTTAATCTAACACGCAAACCTAAAACGCAAACCAACACACACACACACACACACACACACACACACACACACACACACACACACACACACACACACACACACACACACACACACACACACACAGACAGACACAGCCAAACGCCTGATTGTCTAAGCCCCAGTGGTTTAAGGCCTCGACGAACCTCAATATCCATGTAAATCTGCATAAACCCACAGTAATGAAAAAACAACATAGATATGGCATAACTCTCAGGAGCCCTGTAAGATGATGTCTTACACACACACTCACACACACACACACACACACACACACACACACACACACACACACACACACACACACACACACACACACACACACACAGCAACAGACTGTGGAAAATAATTAGGCAGTGCTTCTTTGAAGGTGAATGACTAAGGATTGTTTTGAGGGTGTTCCTGTTTGTGTTTATCTGAATATTATATTTCTAAACAGATAGATGTTATTTCATATCCTTGTAATGAAAGACCCAACAAATTAATGTCTCATGAAATCAGCAGTGTTAAAGGTGCAGTATGTGAGATTTGGGTCATTTTTGTTACTTCTGAAAATGTTACAAAACAATAACATTCTGACATATTCCTGAATTTATAATTCCTATATATTTTGTTGTTCCATTTCCCTTAAATAAGCCAAGTAATGTATATTTACGTGAGGAGTGGGTCCTCTCCATGGAGGCCGCCGTGTTCTTACAGTAGCCCAAAGTGGACATACTAAATGTTACGGGGGTCTCGGGGACCCAAGCGCAGTACAAACAAACAGGCAGGAAGCTGAACAAAGCTTTGCGAGCTTTTCTGACGAAAAACAGCAGGCAAACAGGAACAGGCAGGAATCAGAGTCGAATCACAGATCAGGGGTCAGGTTACCAAGCACAGGAGACAAAAAGGCAGGTCAGGGACAGACTAAGGACAAACTCTGGAGAGTAGGGACGAAGACATTACAATCTGGCAATTGATTGTGTGACAGGCAGAGGCTTATGAAGGGTGAGGTGATGAGTTCAATGAGCAGCAGCTGTGAGGTGTGGGTGTGGCTGGAGAGTGAAGCCGGAGGGGACGTCTGACGTCTACCACTGGTTCTCCTGCATGCGTGGAAAGGTAAAGGTGAGGTGATGATACAACATGCAACTTCACCACTAGATGTCCGCCAAACGTACACACTGCACATTTAAAATATCGGATTTCTTATTTGGCATTCTTTGCACTTCATTTGTCAAACCTCGTCCTAATCTGAAATACTGTGCCAGCATTGGTGCTCTCAGTTTCTGCAGCTGGTTGACTCTTTGTGGTTTTCTGTAATCAGAATGTAATCAGGAGAAACCTCACTTTCATGCCTGTTCTCACACATGAGTGATTGAACATATTCAAGGTCTTTGACATTCAGCTCTCTGCACGATGTCATTAGGATTAAAAGGGCAAGAAGACAAATGTGATCAGGAGTTTCCTCACACATAGAAACTGACGATGGTTAAGGAGCGAAAGTGAAGGCGAGTGTCGTATATCAGTGGTTACCAGATGAAGGGGAGGAGGAGGAGGAGGCGGGATTTAAACATTGAGTCATTGCCGAAATGAGATTGAAGCAGAATCTGATTGGCTATTCAGAACAGCCATGATCATTCAGACAAGAGATAATTGTCATTAATTGAATATGAGGAGGTGTTCCTGATTAAATGTTACTGTCATGGCAACAAGCTGCCGAGTTTGAAAACCCACTTATGCTTGACACAGCTCAGACTGCAATCATGTGAAGTGATGTCAGTATTTTAGATTTAAAGGTGCAGTGTGTAAGATTTCGGTCCATTTTTATCACTTCTTTTCTCTAGAAATAGAATTAGAAAAGAATTATATCTAGATGTGTTTTACTAATGTATAATCACCCCCAATGTATAACCTGCTTTAAAATGTATCCTTAAATCTATGTTTACACTAGGAGTGGTGCCACCCTACGGGGGCCGCCATGTTGTTTACAACAGCCCAGTGGACGTACGAAACATCTTTTGAGTTTGAATGACAACTGAAGTCTAACATAGGTTCTCCTGCACGCTCAGAAGGGTGAGGGTGCTGTGATGGATACAACATGCAACTCCACCAGTAGATGTCACCAAATCTTACACACTGCACCTTTAAGATGATGCAGTTAATCAGTTGTCCCTTCACCTCAACTGTCTGTTTGACATATTGATGACAACAACGACAAATACCGGTATAACTCATACCATCCGATACATCACATCGATACTCCGTTTCTTCATCTGATGAAGACGAATGCAGAAAGTTCGCAGTGTTTGATAAACTGTCATGCAGAGGTCAAAGGTCAAGCCACAGTGCTGTGTATTGTGAACATATCAGCGCTCATTCAGCCGCCATCATGATTCTGATTAACACGCTGCATGAACGCAATCAACACAGCTCTCTGCATGCATGGACACGGGAGGCCGACGTCTCCGTGGTAATGAGTCGTTTGGAGGAAATGAGCGAGAGGTAATAAGTGCTTGAGATCTGCGCTCGTAAGTATTTACATTGTGAATGTTGCAGTTTGGATCAGCCTCCTCTTCTGTCACCGCCAATACACTGACCTGTCTGTGCAGCACTTTCTCTGAGTTGGTCTGTTTCACACGTTAGCGACATGGATCCGCACTGCATCATCTCTCATCCATGCTCTGCATCATGACCATCAACATTTAAAGGTGCAGTGTGTAGGATTTGGTGACCTCCAGAGGTGAAGTTGCATGTTGTATCATCACCTCACCCTCGCCCTTCTGAACATGCAGGAGAACCTATGGTGGACTTCAGTTGTCATTAAAACTCAAAACATGTTTAGTATGTCCACTCTGGGCTGCTGTAAAAACATGGCAGGCCCTGTAGAGAGGATCCGCTCCTCATGTAAATATATGTCCATGGGTTCATTTTCAGGAAAAGGGAAAAAATACAACTTTTATACATTATAAATTCATGACAATAATCCACAGTAACCTGAGCCAATGATGGAAGCCATTACTGTTTACTTTGAGCCTTGCTGCACTTTGCATAATGTGGCCCGTAATGAGATTACACAAGCCTCTGTGCATGGTGATGAGTCATCTCTGCAGCCATGGCTCTACATAATCTAAGTGTTGACTAATATTCAGTGGATGTTGCCTGATGACACTGCATGGTTACATCATTTCTTTAATGAGAGTGCTTTTTGTTTAAATACCTCGAGTATGTATTTGAATAAACAGTATGTTGCAGATTCACATTCTCCATCTGTGTTCTGCATTTTTATGAAAACAAGCAGGTGGGATTTTTCATTTCTCTACATTTCAGTAAAGAAAAGCCAAATAATGTGCCTCTCCATGCGCTACTTTTGTTAAATTCTTCTTCTTCTTCTTCTTCTTCTTCTTCTTCTTCTTCTTCTTATTATTATTATTATCATTATTATTATTATTATCATTATTATTAATATTTCCTTTTCAGGGGTATAGGAGGATCTATTGCAGCATTAATCTTGAAAAATCTGAATTGTTTGGATATCTGTCCACAGAAAAGTCTGCTGAGTTGTCTGTTCTCTTGAACAATTATCTGTGTCTGTTTAATGATGTGTTGATGATGTGTTTTTGAGTGGAGAGGTTAGCAGGCAGTGCCTCTTGATAATCCAACCGTGCTAACTACTCGTATACAGCACGTTACTTTGCTCACCACTTGTCTTTGATAGGCTACTTGTCGAGTTTGATGCTTGATTCAGGGGGCTTTGGTCAATACCTGTGACTGCCAGCATCAGTATAACTGCCATCTATAGTCATCATGAGAAAATGGTTAGCGTCAAATATACTATGATCATGTAGTTTCCTCCCTTAATATTCATCAAATAACTGAAAAGGCCCCTGATAATAAATAGGTTCCCTCTTCCAATGACCTCCACTCCAACCGAGTCTCTGTGAAGGTGGATTAAATGAAGGGTCACTTTCATGGGGGGTGGGGGAGGGACTTTCATTTTGCCCTGTCACTGCCCACACTTAAAATAACTTTATTCACGAAGCAATAACAACTGCTTAACTATCCCTGCAAGCCATTTTCAAAAGAGATGAAGGACAATCAATCCTCTTTTATTATTGCTCTATACCTCCACCACCACACAACAGACCTGCCCAGCACCAGGGCACACAGTGGGAGACAGGGGATCATTGCATAATGGATTTTAGATGAGATGGGGATTGGAACGGGTGAGACGTAAAGTTACTAAATTGTTTTTCCAAATTGAATGATGAGTTTATGACAAAAGTTTATTGCAAAGTTGCAAGTTCGACTTAAGAATTCAATGATTCATCATGACGGAATTGAATTACTGAATTTG
The DNA here is from genome assembly GCA_016785325.1 of Chascanopsetta lugubris. Classification (NCBI taxonomy): domain Eukaryota; kingdom Metazoa; phylum Chordata; class Actinopteri; order Pleuronectiformes; family Bothidae; genus Chascanopsetta; species Chascanopsetta lugubris. The sequence goes on from JAFBJT010109330.1 coordinate 107,492, forward strand.
AATGTTTCAATTAGAGGTGCAGTGTGTACGATTTGGCGACATCTAGAGGTGAAGTTACATATTGTATCCATCACCTCAACCCCACCCTTCTGAACATGCAGGAGAACCTATGGTAGACTTCAGAATTTGTTGGGTACGTCCACTTTGGGCTACTGCAACAACACGGCGGCCCCCGTAGAGAGGACTCACCCCTCATGTAAATATACATGGATGGGCATATTGAACGGTAGTGGGAAGGAAAAAAAATCCATGAAAATGTCAGTATGTTACAGTTTAGTTAAAGTTTTACAAGTGACACAAATGACAAATCTTACACACTGCACCTTAAACTCTTTTACATCTGCCTGATTTGACCACTCATCCATTATCAATACAGCTCATCCTTTTGGGTTTTGGGGAACTGGAAGTCAATCTGAGCTGTCATCAAGCAGAAGCTTGAATGAGCCCATTAATGTACATTTACATGAGGAGTGGGTCCTCTCTGTGGGGGCCACCATGTTTTTACAGTAGCCCAGAGTGGGCATACTGAACATCCTTTGAGCTTTACTGGTAACTTAAACCTACCATAGGTTCCCCTGCATGCTCGGTAGGGTGAGAGTGAGGTAATGGATGCAGCGTGCAACTATAACACGAGACCAAGGGTGGGCAATCTTTTTTGACAAGGGGCCACACGAGAATGCTGACCTGTGTTGGTGGGCCACATGGTAGGGGGTGGGGGGTGTCGTGTGCTTGTGTGTGTGTGTGTGTGTGTGTGTGCTACTTCTGTGAGCGACACAGACCGGAGGAAATGAGACGTAAGTGTGCTTGTGTGTATGCAAGCGGGAGGTGGGCGTGTGTGTGCGTTTGTTTTGTGTGTGTATGTGTGAGCAGGCACTTCAGCTCGCTGTGCTGTGAGCAAGACAGGGGTTGGGGGGGGGGTCGTGTGTGTGTGTGGGTGTGTGTTTGTGTGTGTGTGTGTGTGTGTGTGTGCATGCGCGGCTCGCTGAACGACAGTGAGCAAGACAGTGATGTTCTGAACCCTCACGTGGGCCGGATAGCGGCCGTCGAATGTCTGCACCAGACACTAAAGACATAGATTCACCGAACACCAATCCACATGTGTTTGGCATGTTCGAATAAACGGTGGCACCAAACGAAAGGTTGAATCCAGAAAGTACTTAATGCACTGCTCTACACTGATTGGCCCTGGTTGCCACGACATCATTGACTTTGATAAAGCTGCACCAGTGGCCTCAGAGATCACTGACAGTGTATGAAGCTCCATCCTCCCAAGATCAGAGTAGGATTGTCACATTAATGCTTCTTCGTCTCATTCCGTCAGGTCCCCCCCCCCCCCCGAAGTCCTGCATGACTCTGACACATTATAATAAAAAGTAATCACTTCCCTCAAATAAGATTTCCACCCCCTCTCCCCAGGTTCACTCTCAATATATTCTCCTTCAGTCAATACTGATCTCATATGCATATTCATTTCACGACTCATTCACATAGTAATCCATGTTGAATGATTTGAAAGAGAACTGATTCTTCAGCAAGCCGCTATCTCTGACTAATCTTCTCACCTCAGCATCATCCTCTTTTTATTAGTAAACCCATACAGCTCCTGGCGCCGGATGACAGCCAATAAAGATAATATAACTGTATCCCCTAGATATTATCAACCCGCACTATGTCAGTCACCAGCACTCGAGTGCCAGACAACCCAGTGCAAATCGGCTAAATATGGAATCCACAAGGAAAGCATCAAAAGACACAGGACACCACAGAGTCTGAATAACCTTATTATTAATGCCGAGAGTGGAAAACACAACTTATTGATTTCTTTATACCATTACGCGTATGGTTCTCTGGACCCCGACCCAATATGACCAGTGATGACATGTTGTCATTTAACCACTGGCTGTCAAGGTGTTGCTCTAACAATAATGTGGGCTTCATTTCTAACTGGCAGCGTTTAGGGGGGATGGCATTCATCCCACCCTGGATAGAGCTTCTCTCATTTTCAGGAACATGGCAAAGTTTATTAGAGACAAAACCCGACAACAAAGAGTCCAGACCAGGATACAGAGTTGCAGTCTTACACGCTTCTCTGTGCTTCCTTTAGATAAAGCACCCTGCTACTATCTGACCACCGTCTGCTCTCTCTTGAATTTTCAATCTTAAATGTGACTGAATTAAAACAGCAATGTTATTACAGTCGCTGCTTATCAGACAGCTGAGTTCAAGAATTTAAAGAACGGCTCCCATCCGCCCTCCAGCCATGTGTCAGCTCAGCAGATGAAGACTATAAAAATGTCTCTCCCTCACGGCTCAACAACCGAGTTGACAGCACAAGCTTAATACTACAAACGGTCATATGTGCCGTTGCACCTCTGCAAAAGAGGGCTGTCACAAAAAAGAAGTTAGCTCCGTGGTATAATGCTCAAACTCGAGCCTTGAAGCTAAAAACACGAGGTTACAAAGAGCATGGCGTTCCACACGAAACCACAGTCACTACGTCTTGTGGAGGAGCCACTTAGAAATGTAGAGAAAAGCCCTGCGACAAACAAGAACCACTTATTCCTCAGAGCTGATAGAGGAGAACAAGAACAATCCCAGGTTCCTCTTCAGCACTGTAGCCAGGCTGGCAGAGAGCCATCGAGGAACCAATCCATCCATCCCACTATCTAATGATTTTATTCACTTTTTTAATGATAAAACGGAAAAAAAAAAATCGGAGATAGAATTAAACCCACCCATATCAGTAAAACACAGTCCAATGTCGCTAGTTTAGATCCAGTGGTGGCTCCAGATCTATATGTAGAAAATGTACATCCATAAACCTTTCTGAGCTGACTCACCGGTCCCTGTATCACTATACCAACGAGAGTCCTTAAAGAGGCCCTCCCCCAAATTGGTATTACTTTATTACACCAAATTAATATTTCGTTACTGAGTGGCTACATCCCGCAGGGCTTTAAAGTAGCAGTAATCAAACCATTACTTAAAAAGCCCACCATCGACGGTGGCGTCCTAGCAAACTTCAGACCCCTGCATTTTAGGCTAATGAAAACAAGAAAATATCTGCCTGCCTTTTTTTTTTGCTGCCAATAGAAGTGATGAAAGTCTTACACACTGTACCTTTAAGGAAAATACTTCAAAATGTAAACTGTCTCTTCTCAATATAACCAACACAAACAAAGTACACAGTTTACTGCACTTTGCAAAATCATCACACAGGCCAGATTGAACCCCCGTGTCGGCTGAGTATCTCAGACCTCCATCTTTTTATTACATTGAATCCATCGACGTGTTCTTATACGTCCTCACCACACGGGAAAACACCTTCCCTTTGTTTTTGAATGTTACGCATGATTACTTGTTCCGCAGGCGAGGTTATTCACCAAGAAGCGAAACTATATCATGTTTCTGCCGTCTTTGCGTGGATTAAGTGAATTTTAATGTAAATGTCATTTCGAAGTTTGTCCCTGGATGTTTACACGTCCTCTCGGTCTTTATGCTAAACTCATGGAGTCGGTGCACAGGCCTGCTTCCATCACTGACCTTCTCCTACATCTCTGCAAGAAAGTAAATAAGTATTTCTGAGCCTTATTATTCATGTATTCAGTCAGGACGCTGGATGTGATGAAGTGAAGATGTTTGAGTGTATACGCCGTCTTTCTTTTGAAGTTGTTGGTTGAGACTAAGTGAACGTTGTATTGTTTAAAAGGCTCTTTAACTGAATATGCTTTGACACTTGTCATTGACTGTGATGTGGCTGCCATGAGGAGAACTAAGTTTTCTCCTCTGGTTCTTTCGTTTACTTAGACCACTTCCTGCTCCAGGAGTTTTCATTTCATTTCTTTTTTTAAATCCATTTATTTATCTTATTTTCTTTCACTCTGCCTTTCACATCTGGAAGTGTATGAACCCAAATGAGTCAAAGTGATGGATGGACATGGATATTAGAACGGAAAAGAATGCTTATATGCTTTTATTTGTTTCCAGTGAGGTGCGCACGTGCACACCGCACAAATGTGTGTAGAAATATCCAATGAAGGTGTATTAGGTTACTCAGCGATGAATGAAGTGCATCATTAGAGCTGTGACACCCTGCTGTGCGTCTGTCTACCTCTTCAGAGGTGAAGGAGGGTAAATACTCTGCGAGTGGCTCAAAGGCGTCTTTTAGAAAAGGAAATATCGGCGAGAACAGTCGAGGGCGAAACGCATTGTTTGTTCAACTTGACTTTGAAGAAAAATAGAAAACGAACTCACAAAAACATTGACTTATTCTTATATTCAAAGGGACATTTCAGTGGTGAATGTCCAACCCAGGCTGAAACAATGGAGTGACATTTATTACGTAACTTCTCAGAGCATGATGAGATGTAAGGGTTAATACTTAGGTTGACTTTACCGGTCTGTGACTCTCCAGAGCGGCACACATTTAAACTGATGCTTAAAGGTGCAGTGTGTACGATTTGGTGACATCTGGGGCCTCACGTATGAACAAAGCGCCGAGCGGATGTGGTCAAATCCTTTGCGTGCGCACAACTTTCACCGTGATTCCGTTCGTATGCGCAGTTGCGCGCACGGTTGCACGCACACGCACACTTGAAAGTGTTGGGGCGTCAGCGACACACCTCCCGACGCCGGCTGCAGTAGATGAAGGTAATGAAAGAGAAGGTCACAGGGAGAGGCGGAGGTTTGAATCACATCACGTAGAAATGATGGGGGGGGGGGGGGGCAGGGGGGGGGGGGGGGGCAGGAGCGCACCATGACTCTGTTTCGCTACACGTGGGCGATCACAGGGTTTCACTGACATTATATATACAGCCTGATCAATACGTGACGTACGTGACTAATACTGGTACTGAGTTTATTGATCAGGTACTATGATCTGTCCATCTGTCGGTTGCACCTCCGTTGATCCATTACACTCAGATTAGACGGACTTTGATACATCAAAGGAATCCACTGGGATGAACAGTCGAGGGTTGTTTAGTCAAAATAGAGGATGATGTGATGATGTGGGCAGCGCTGATGCAGAGCCAACCGATGGGGGGGTGCGCACGTGTGTGTGTGTGTGTGTGTGTGTGTGTGTGTGTGAGAGAGAGAGAGCCTGGGGACAGATGGAGCAACTCATAAGCTATTTAATCACCACTCATAACACTCTGAACATATTGGTGTTATTTCATTATCATTCTATATAAACGTACATTTCTGCTGGGTTTATCTAAAAGTCTGACTCTTATTTTTTATTCGATCATTTAAAGTCTTAACAAGTGGCTGCAGCGTCTCCACAGGAAAGTCTATGGAGCGATCACTGTCTCTTTAAGTCCACAGTCCTCTCATCCTGGTCAAACAGGTCTATGTGCATGTGTCAACACAGATTTGAATATTTGTCTTGAACTCTCTTGAATTCCACTGTTTGGATTCCACAGGTCAGGTGGATGTGTGTCTGCGCCTCACGGACTCTGTGTGTGGTCACGTGAAGCGTTCAGAGGGATGACGTGACCAGGGTTCAGTTGTTTTCATTCTGTTTTTATTGTTCTCAATAATCCAGACTTTATACAAACGATCAGGGATTCAGACGGGGAGTCAGGAGGTGACACAGAGTCAAGTCTCACGTCACCTCGACAGCAGTCGTGAGAAAGTACGTCAAGTAGGAACGTTTGGCCGTCAAAGCAGGTTTCCACGGATAAATACGTCGACCCGGAAATGTGAGTACACAGCTTTTCCGTGCGTACGCAAGGATTTGGACGTCAGACCTGGAATAAAAGTACGAACATTGCCCCTGAGTTGTGGATAGTGGTGCAACAGGGCTGACGGCACCGAGAGGAGCTGCTCCTGCTCTTCATCGAAATGACTCATTCGAGGGACGTCATGAAAACAACAATTCATTCATTCTGGTTCATTATGTTCCCATAAATGCATCAATTCAGCAATTTTGTATTTCAAGGTGTATACACAGGACCTTTAATGTGGCATTTGCAGTGATGGAAAAAAACAACAACACGTGTATGTGATTATAAATTCATGAAAATGTCAGTGTGTGTTGTAATTTTTTTTTTAGAAGTTATAAAAAAAATGACCGTAATTTCAAACACTGCACCTTTTTACTCGAAAACTCAGATTTAGAATGTGCCATAATCGATGCGCCCTTTCATAACTCCTGCTACTTATATGATCATAGTCATATGATGATGGTAAATCGGTGGGTGGGCTTGTCACACACAGAGTATCCCTGTCATGGAAGTCGGCAGCAGCACACGTGTCCCTGTGTGTTCTGCTCGGCGCTCACATGCAGCAGACACCCCGACCTGTCAGAGCAGCAGAAGCAGGTGCTGTAAATAAAATATTGATGAGTGTTCTGTGAGCGCGGCCGTCATGAGCCAGCGAGGCTGGAATTCAACCGTCATTGACTTGATTATTTACATCTGCCTGTGACAGTGTCTGATGTTTTACTTTGCAGCGAATTCACCACATGGCACTAACTCGGCATATTAATGATCATTTAGCACCATTATCAAAGTGACTTTTGTCAAATGTTACATTAAAGGTCCGGTGTGTCAAACTTTGAAATACAAATAGTAAATAGTAAAAAGGGGCAGTGTTTGAAATGACGGTCATTTTTATAACTTCTAAAAAGATTACAATACGCACTGACATTTTCATGAATTTATAATCACATACATGTGCTACTTTTTTTTCCATCACTGCAAATGCCACATTAAAGGTCCCGTGTGTACACTTTGAAATACAAAATTGCTGAATTGATGCATTTATGAGAACATGATGAACCAGAATGAATGAATGTTGTTTTCATGACGTCCCTCGAATGAGTCATTTCGATGAAGAGCAGGAGCAGCTCCTCTCGGTGCCGTCAGCCCTGCTGCTCCACTATCCACAACTTCACCTGTGACGTTACTATTACGAGTCCTGTGATGTCCAAATGTTATCTTGCTCTTTTATGAAGGTCACTAATCCTATTTTGTTGTTTCTTGTATACGATTTTCCTCGAGTCTTGGACAATAAAGATTCCATTAGTCCAAAGTCGAATACCTGGAACTGCCAGTTCAAATGGCAACATGTTTTTCTTCTTCGTGCACTCCCTCCTGAAGAAATTCCTATTCAATCGTAATATTGATGATTCATTTACTTTCAAGGATTCATCACCTAAATGTACTTCTGTTTCCATGCTCTCCATGGAGGCCGCCATGTTTTTACAGTAGCCCAGAGTGGACATACTCAACATCTTTTGAGTTTGAATGACAACGGAAGTCTCGGTTCTCCAGCATGCTCAGAAGAGTGAGGGGGAGGTGATGGATACAACCTGCAACTTCACCTGTAGATGTCACCAAAATCTCACACACTGCACCTTTAATGAAACTTTATGAATACTTTACTTAGTTTTGACCACCACTGGTTGTGTTTTGTCCAAATATCAACAATAAATATATAGTGTCAGGTTTTTTTTTTGTTTTTTTTTTTTACTATCTAGGATTTTTTTGTCAAAAACTCCTGCACCAGAAAAACAAAGAGAGGCCCGTGATGGGCGACTGACAACCAGAGGTGAAGGAGACGCGCCCGAACTGTGGCACCTGGACGAACACACACAGACACAAACACACAGACAGTGAGAGGCAGCACCACATCTGCGCAGCTGAGGGACAGATGGAAGGCAGAGTAACACAATCCTGCAGTTCTGACATCACAGTGTCTCAATCACATCCGTCTATTACTGGACACACACACACACACACACACACACACACACACACACACATCTGTGTCCTGC
>JAFBJT010109330.1:115500-128004 GCA_016785325.1 Chascanopsetta lugubris
GGGCGGGGGGGGGGGGGGGGGGGGGGGGGGGGGGGGGGGGGGGGGCTCAACCTGGCTCAAGTGGACCAGCATGAGTGCAGGGTGTGGCTCGATGAACTGTAGTGGCTCTTTGGAGTTTTATTTCTGAGGGGGGAAGACGAGATGAGTTGAAGGGGGAGTTGAAGCCTAGTGCATAATATTTAGGTTTAATTTGTATCTGCAGACAGAATATTGATTTAAATTTTTTATTGTACTTTATCTCATTTTTGATCTTCAAATTGAGTCGTTGTGTTTATTACTTCAGCTGTGTTACTGAAGAGGCCACGTCCTCAAATTGTCATCGTTGTCATGGTAACACATGATTGATTGAGACCAAAACTAAAGATTGTACCAGACTTTAGACATGTTTCATTCACCTCCGAAGTTGATCATTTGAACATCTATGGGCATTGTCTTGGAGTGGGGCCACCCTGTGAACTGCAGGTTCACTTCCTTATGAACGTGTGTGTCCATGCTGCACGAACGAATGAGTGCAGGGTGTCTATATATGTATATATTCACATTTTTTGCTTATTGATGTTGATGTCTGTGTTTTATGGTTTTATTTTTAAAGTCACTGTGATTTGTATTAAATAATTTATGGGGGGGATTATTATCATATCATCGTATTAATTAAAAAATAACAATAAATTAAATATTTATTATTAATTTGATGTATTATAATTATATAATGATGTATCATTATTATTATTATTATTATTTTATTATATTATTTTATTATCGTCATTTTTATACTATATGTAGGGTTTATCTTTTAAAAGTAGAATCTGCTCCCACACAACTCTACCAGACATTTAGTTTATGTCCTAAAAATGAAAGTTTGAAGCTTGATAGAAAATTGTCTCCCACGGAAATGTAAAAAAAGATAAATAATACTCTGTATAAATATGCACATTTAGGGAAATTAAAGCTTTGCTGCCACAGTTTATTCTGGTTGTTAGGTCGTCACGGCAATGGCTTCTTCTTGGTAACTGCTGAGATTCTTACATGGGAGGAAACTGAGCTGGAGCTGAATGATTAGACAAACAAATCCCAGGATGTCTGAGCTCATTCAGGAGAGAAAACCACGGCAAATCATACAATTATCATCCAATGATTCATTTCATTTAGAACTGGGATGTTTGGTTTGAGATGTCATGTCTCTGAGTCGCTGTGCTCATCATGTGGTGATGCTGACACTGTAAAGAAGAGACAATATATATACTATATGTATATATATATATATATATATATATATATATATATATATATATATATATGCACACACACACACACACACACACACACATACACACACACACACACACACACACACATATACACACACACACACACACACACAGACTGTCTTTGTATTGTCACACTGTTGCATATCAATCCACCGCACAAACTAGTCCCCAACAACTTTAACTAGAAGAAGTGTACCCAGTTATTTATTTCAATGTGAGTTAAAGCAATTAATCAACTTGTATACATTTCAATGAGTGTTGGGTATAGCTGAGATTTTTGTTATTTATTGTCACAAATATTAGAAAACACTTACTTACTGACATTTTCACGAATTTATAATCACAGAAATGCTTTATTATTTCTCATCACCCTTAATTGAGCCCATTAATGTATATTTACATGAGGAAGGGGTCCACTCTACAAGGCCCCCCATCTTTTTACAGTAGTAAACGACATACCGGACAAACTAAACATCTTTTGAGTTTTAACGACCACTGAAGTCGACCATAGGTTCTCCTGCATGTTCAGAAGATTGGGGCTGAGGTGATGGATACAACATGTAACTTCACCAAATCGTACACACTGCACCTTTAACCAACAGGTTGTTCACAGCGAGACCTGTGGCTCTGACATGTTGTCATGTCACCCACTGCAGCTGCAGCTGTAAGCCTGAAAGTGCAGATAAACTAAGTGCAGATGTTTGCTGATGTACGAAAAAGAGTCGAGGTAGAAACGGACCTGAGAGTTAAATACGTTCAGTGTACGGTGCATATGCGTAACACCCTCCTCTGTACGTATTTGGGCTTTGAAAGTACAGATTCCTCGCAGCAGTCTGGGAATGAAGTGGGCACAGAGATAGAAGTCCTGGGTGTGTGAGCTGCATTGGGCTCCACCATGTGTCGGGCCCAGGCTGTGAGTCAGCACCACCAGGCTGCTGGCAGTTCCTCCACAACATGGATCCACATCTGAGCTCATTGTTGTACTTGGACATTTAGAGTCACGCGTTCGGCTCATTTTCCTGTCCGGCTCTAAAACCTGCCCGCTGGCATCTTATGTAATCCGCCAGGTGTAGTAACGACCACTGCTGCTCCATCACCAGCTCCGCCCTCACCTGCTGCTGGACCCGCACCATCAGCATCGCCCTCCGCAGCAGTGCAGAGTAATGCACGCCCACACGGTCTTATCACAGCCACTTGATTCCATCTGTGGAAAGAGTGGGAGTGTGCGCGCCGCTCCTGGATGAGTTATTGCCACGGAACAGCAGCATGAAATCGGCGTTGGCGGATGGTGCACAGTGTGTGGTCCACCGGCAGGTTTAATCCATGAGTAGTGTCTCTGATTCTAAATTCACACAGTGGCAGTGGAATCACACACCGGCTGGAAAAAACAACAACAAATAAACCAGAGGGATGAGAGCTGCATCACATGCAGTCTGCAGTGTCATTCGCTCACCAGAGGGTTGATGGTTCAAGACCCATCTCGCCCATTCTGCATGCCCAAGTGCCCTTAGACGTTTATGTAGTTGTTAGAATGGCAGAAGCTGTAATTTGAGTGGATTCTACAAGTTAGAAAAGTGATGTTCCGACTTTTTACTATTCTTGAAGTTGTAGTGTTTAAGATTTGGTGACACCTAGAGGTGAAGTTGGATGTTGGATCCATCACCTCACCCCCACTCATCTGAGCATGCAGGAGAACCTATGACAGATTTCAGAGCGGGGTGGACATGGTGGCTTTGCTCTGTTGTGGGCGGGGTCTGTATTACTCAGTGTTTGTCGACTGTTGCTGCCATATCAAAGCTCAGTACTCTGGTAACAATGCTGTCGAATGTACAAACATCCCATCAGACCTGAGTCTCTTCCAAGGGGCAACCTCCCATGCAGACAGATGAAGCACATAAGGAAGTGAAAAACTCTTGCAGTACTCAGGGTGGCCACTTGGGGCACAATCCCATAGACTCCCATGTTAATCTAAGAGGTGAATGAAACATGTTTAAAGTCTGGTACAAAGTTCGGTTTTGGTCTCAATATGTCACATGTGTTACCATGACAACTAGAGGGGCTGGATTTCTTTCTAACTCGAGTATTTTTATATTTGATCAATGTTTGAAATTGCGCATATTTGAGGGCGTGGCTTCTTGACTGACAGCTGAGCCGACCTGGCGCATACCATGATGCGACGGCACTGTGGGCCCACCCACAGATCCGTGTGTGTTCCGCCTCTATGCTATGTTTTGGAATGGATCAGGAAGTAGGAGGAGTTAGGATTCGGACAGATGGCGTCTAGGGACACACGCCCACAATTTGCTTCAAATGCAGAAACCAACGGGTGACATCACAGATGCTACGTCCATCTTTACATACAGTCTATGGTCTCTTCACAGAAGTCCTTTTAAGTCCCAACGTGCCTAAATGCATCTACCAAATGCATTATTGGTATTATAGTCATGTTAGACGAGGTTATTGGGATGCGAAGGGTCATGTGTAACGTAAGTTGTCCATGTATGTGTGATGTGACATGTCTGGTGATGCAGGATCATGACCCACCCCGGCCAGGAGGTGACCGTCTGACCATTAGTGACGGCTGCAGAGCCGCTGAACTCCCAGATCATGAGACTAACTGAGAGTGACTCCGCCGGGAGTCTCGCTGCCACGTCTCCATCTCCAGAGCGGAGACGTTGGTCTGAGACACCCTCTGACCTCACTCAAACACATCCCTCTTACAAATGTGTTGGTGGAGCGGCAGCAGGCCACGTCGGGCCAAGTGCTGTCACTTTCTCCCGGGGACGAGAAGGAAACATGTGCCTGTTGCTTAGCAGCGCTCCATAGATGTATTTTATTGCCAGGCTTCATGAGGTGAAGCCTGGGCGAGGCTGTGGAGCCACATGTGGGATGTCTCAGCATCCGGACCAGGAGACGGGAGGTGAACCGGTCTTTAACCCTCATGCACCACTATGGACATTTTTGTCCAAGTGAGCAGATTTCACCTCTTTATTTGTCTAACATTTTGGCTGCGTTAGTGCCAATGGTAGAATTTTTAACGGTGACAGCATGTGATCAAACTGGCATTTAAAGGGTTAAAATCCTCAAAACCATTGAATGTTTGGTAGTTTTCCACAGGGCTGAAGTTGTTTATCATTTTTTTCAAAAAGTAAAACAAACCATTAGTCTGTTCAGATTTATAGCGTTTTTCTGGAAGTGGACATATTTGTCCTTTATGACTCAAGAGGGAAGTACATTAAAGTGACGCCTGAGGGTTAAATATGTGAAGACAGCGAGATGATGGCAATCCTCTAATGACCAGGTCTGCTGAAGGATGAAGTCACTAATCTTCTCTGCTGAGGGTTAATTGACTTTTGATAGGCAGCGCAAGGGAGATGAAGCTTCATGTTGACGACACTTATCAACAGTGAGCAGAGCTGATGTTGTGAGGGTTAGGGTTAGGGTTAGGGTTAGGGCAGCTGCTGGAACATGACAGGACAACAACAACATGCCTGCAGCTTATTCACAGTGTCTGTGTCTCGGTTAGAGGAGCTGAAGAGAGGAACGTCCCCCGGGGGGCGACAGATGTATGAATATCCTCAGTTCTAGTAGTTAACTTGTGTGTGTTTGTACAACGGAGCAGATGTAGACAGACTCCAGAGATCAACACAACAGAGACTCAGATTTGATTCCACAAAATAATCTCCACCGCACTTCCGCAGAGTGTACGATTTTGTGACCTAGAGGTGAAGTTGCATGTTGTATCCATCTCCTCACCCGTTCTCAATAAAACATTTGGGTGATTATGAATTCATTAAGATATCTGGATGGAATTGTTTTGTAATATTTTCAGAGGTAACAAAAACCTGCAAAACTAAACGCTACAAAAGCAGCTTTGCACCGGCAGCCGTCGGTGCTACTAACAAGTAAACAATTTAAGAGTATTTACTTATTATTTATTTGAGTTTTGCATTGTCTCTTTTATCGTGTTTTTACTTATGGCACATTGCCTTTTCTTGACTTGGTTCTTATGTATCGTATGCGTTTCATTTCATCTGGCTATGTTTTAACATGATCCTGCTTTTATCCTGGAGTCGTCCTTCTGCCCTTCTAGCCTGTTGTCAATTTGTTTTGTATGTTTTGTTTCGGTACTGTCTGTGGGCACGATACTCACTCCTTGTAAACCTAATTTACCGAAGGGTACATAAATAAATTAACTGAAACAGAAACACACACACACACACACACACACACACACACACACACACACACACACACACACACACACACACACACACACACACACACACACACACACACACTGAGATGTTTCTGTTTGCAGAGCACATCATTTACAGTTTACCGGCACAGACATCAGGAGAAACCAGGTTTGGCATGTGGAGGTTAGAGATGGGGATTCAAACAGTGGACTGTCCACTCTTATCCATTGCCATCCCTAGATTTAACTGAAGAATGCAGACGCTGACCCCATACAGTAATATTTATGATTAAGCCTCTTAAACACCATACACTTCAAGTGTAAGATCAAGTGTGTCAGATATAAGCGATGTTATTATTCATTTCCATTAGTATAAATACATTTTTGTATATTGAGATTTCATAAGTATATAATCATCTAAATTGTTTTTTATATTCACATTACAAGCTGCCGCACCACCATTTTTATACAGTAGCCCAGGATGGACACACCAAACACCTGTAGAGGTGATAACTGAAGGCTACAGGTTCTTATATGTTCAGAGGGAGGAGGGAGGTTATGGTCATTTTCCGCTGTGACATGCACCATCACTACTAAATCCTGCGCAAAGCCCCTTTAAAAAATGATGCTGTTCTATGCCACATACCTGAGATATCACTTCTTCGATTAAAGATACTTTAGGATGCACAGCTCAGTCTACGTGCACCTTTTGAATTTTAATCATGGCTTAAGGCTCCATAGGTTCTCCTGCATGCTGAAGAGGGTTGTATTGACCTGCAGCATGTGACCTCACCCTCAGATATCCTCATAAATCCCACACACTGTACCTTTAAAATCCTGCGGCTTCTGGCCACATCAGCATTTAGGACAAGTCTATACAGATGATCAGTTTGGAGGAATCAGCAAGAATGTAGTGGTCTCTATCAGGACCCTGTGTATCTGTCATTCTTCATAATGACATAAGAGAATTATCTTCCGCAGATTCCTCCATCTGCAGAGGGATATTTATCTATTATATTTATTCAGCATTTTTTGTTTCAGTCTCTAACTTCCAGCCTGTGATCCAGCAGCAGTGAAATAGTGACAGTGAAACCTCCTCTGCTGAGAGAGTTAACTACCTGTCTGCTCTGTGGAGCTGAAGAGTCGTGTGTGTGTGTGTGTGTGTGTGTGTGTGTGTGTGTGTGTGTGTGTGTGTGTGTGTGTGTGTGTGTGTGTGTGTGTGTGTGTGTGTGTGTGTCGTCCATGAGTTGAACCAAAACAGAGCGGAGATAAGGCTGTTTTTCTTTCTTTCTTGTTTTTATTGGATTTTAACCGAGGCGCAACCTCCGGTGCAGACAGATGAAGCACTATAGGAAGTGAAAAAACTTGCAGTTCACAGGGTGACCACTGGGGGCTGACTCCAAAAGTCAGTCCATTTCCACAGAGTCCCATGTTAAAATGATCAACCTCAATTTAAAGTCTGGGACAAACTTTGGTTTTGGTCTCAATCGGTCACATGTGTTACCGTGACAACTGTACAGGGGGTGATTTTTTTCCCTTACCAGCTTGTTTTTATTTTATCAACGTTTGAAATTGTGCATTATAAGGGCGTGGCACCATGAGCCGACCCACAGCTCCGTGTGAGCTTCACTTCTTTGCCCATTTTTGAGTGAACCAGGAAGTAGTTAGGACTCAGCAAGATGGCCGACAAGGGACTCACCCAAAATGTACTTCAAATGCACTCTGCAGTAACCAACGGGTGACGTCACGGACGCCACGTCCATCTTTATATACAGTCTATGGTTTCAACCTTGAACAGACATATGATGCACATTGCAGCGTAATGTGTGAATAAATGCTTTGCCCTTCTTCCTACATGACGGCTCTAACCTCAGAGCAGTGTCTCACGGCGCTCTAATTAAACACAGTGAAGACACTTCTTTTTATAGGCGTCAGGTTTAAAATGCTCCGTCTGCATCTTCCAAATGGGACATGTTAGGTTAGGCTGCTATTCTTGCAACAATCTTGGCATGGTGTGTGTGTGTGTGTGTGTGTGTAGGTGTATAGGTGTGTGTGTGTGTGTGTGTGTGTGTGTGCGTGCATGCGTGTGAGCACAGTGGGAGAGTTTCAGTGACAGAGAAATAACCACAAATTGAGTCTCAAGCTGTTCAATCAGGTGCGATGTGAGCGCTGCAGCTCTGCTGGAGCCGGGCTCCTCAGTGATGAGGCAGAAATCCATACAGCTCGGCCCCATAATTGTCAGCAAACACCAAGTAAAGCCTCCCTGCACCGCTCTAATTACTGTCCTTTACATTATTGACAGCACATCGACGTCTTCTCCACTGTTTATTGGAAATAGAATGGATAGATTTTCTTTAGTTGTCTTTTAAAGCCTTCCAACTGCCTCTCTTTGCCTTGTAATTCTCATCCGAAAAGGTTCTGCAGTTTTTCTATAAATCAAAAATGACAAATAGAAAGAGAACTAGGAATAGAAGCGCATTTGCAGAGTATGGTCACACCTTTGGGCATCTCCTGCTCCCCTCCGATAATATCTTCTCTTCCCGTGGTAGAATATATTTGCATAAATTCAGGATTATTTGAGAAACCTTTGTGTGAGCTGCGGTTTGACCTTATGATCCATCAGATGAACATTACAGTCTCACCCACAGAGGAGAGGCTCTGATTGGTCAAGTGATGATAAGGTACAAATGTAGTCATGTGCAGTGGTTCAGTTCCACGTTGCAGCTTGAGTCTCATCGGTACATTTCCTAATATGCGTAGTTTGCTGTGTTCTAGGCTTTGTTTTATAATCATGGTGAATTCCCAAGAAAGGTTTCACTCTAAGTGAACAAACAAACAAACATCAGTAAACTCATTCATTATCACCTATTTTTATGAATGGAATTATTAATATATTTTGAAGGATACCTAAGTTTGACTTGTTGTACTCACCTAAATCTTGAACATGATGAATTAGATGTAAAGATTCCCAGTTGTTCCTCAGCACATGAAATCATCTGAACTGCATTGTTATAGATAAAACCTAAGTTACCAATAATTAAATGTGCTCTACTTCCAGGAGGAAGTGTGTCCCTAAAGTATGAACCATTGTTTTGATTCTTCAACTTTTGTTAAGACGAGCATGTATTGTTTATTACAGCTCATACAAACCTGTGTCAGCGCCACAGCAATCACATCAAACGTTACGTGGATGTGCTGTGATGTGTGGTGGGACTATGATCATGTCCCAGACGATGTCTCCTCATTTATATGTATTATAGAACAAATGTGGTCTTTGTCACTCGGGACAGCTCCATCAAAGTTCCTGTAAATGTGGCTTTGTTGTTGTTGTTGTTCTCTGCTGATGACGGTGGGTTGGTGTTATGTGTGACGGTCACATGACTTTCACGTCAGCGCATCATTGTGTTTCAATGTCAACACGTTGTAATGCATCTTATGAGCAGCACGACTTGTTTGGACATGCCAGTGACTCATGAGAGAGTCAGACAGAGACGGGGGTGAAGAGCATACAAGATACAATACAAGAGCATACAAGAGCATGACAAAGAAAGAAAGAAAGACAGAAATGAACATTCAGACTCAAGTCAACAATCATCGCAAATAACGTCATTTCATAATTAGGATCATTACTATACAGTGATCTTAAGCTAAGCATTGCTTGAGTTTTTATAACTTTAAATAAGCTTTCAAAGTTGCATCAATGCTCGTCCTCCATGGAATCCTCCACATTTCTATAATTGCCAATCCTCTGGCTTTAGAAAGGGCCTATTTTGTTGGCTGTAATATATCATTTCACCACTAGATGTCCCCATACCCTACACAAACTTAATCTTCACAACTATCTTGTGACAGATTTGATCAGTAGCAGTTTACTGTTTTTTAAGTGGATGCTCAGCAGGATAATCAGTCAGCCGATGTTCAAACTGCTCACAGCACGTTTCATCTTCACCCATCAGACTTGTGTCTGATCCTCTTCAGACCAAAGTCTTCATTCTGATTGGAAGAGAGTCAGATTGCACCTTTCCTGTCACAAAGAATGTCCCCCCGACTGTCTTTTATTATCATGAGGACCAACGCTGAGCGCCAAAGATCTGAAAAGAGCTCACATTGTGTAACTCATGTAGCTTCAGAGGGGGAATCCAGGTTTTCACCCATAGTCTGTTTATAAAGATGGATGTAGCATCCGTGACGTCACCCGTTGGTTTCTGCAGAGTGCTTTTGAGACAAATTGTGGGTGTGTCCCTTGTGACTGTCTTGCCGAATCCTAACTCCTCTTACTTCCTGGTTCATTCAAAAACGGGAAAAGAGGCGGAACACACACAGAACTGTGTGTCGGTACCTGCGGTACGTAACAGGTCAGCCCAGCTGTCAGTCAAGAGGCCATGCCCTTAACTATGCTCAGTTTGATCAAATGAAATGACCGTCAACTGTCACGGTAACACATGTGACTGATTGAGACCAAAACAAAAGTTTGTACCGGACTTTAAACATATTTCATTCACCTCTAAAGTTGATAATTTTAACAGGGGAGTCTATGGGGATAGACTCCCTTTTGGAGTCAGCCCCCAGTGGTTACGCTATGAACTGCAAGTTCACACAAGAAAGCACAGCGTCCGGTCTGTCACCTGACTGGAATCCTCCATTCTGCAGTCAATGGTGGCTTATTCCGTCACGTCTGTGGGCTGTGGTGTGTGTGTGCAGGGGCGGAGCAGTGATTATAAATGTGGGGGTGTTCCAGCGGTGGCACATGGGCACCACATTCTGCCTTTGGCTGATTCCTTCTGCAAAATGAATGCTCCCTGATAGTATTCAGAGGCTCTTCCAACATAGAGTCAGTCATTATGAACTGAGAGTCATTCATTATGGACACATTTATTAAAAAAAAAATTTAATCTGTTATCAATTTTTACTATGGCATGTAAGTCTAACTCGGGACTTGCCAGTTTTAAGTTCATATCATACACGACATTCAAAAGACTTTGATCTTCCATCTTGTCTCATTTCCCATGTTCAACATGCTTTAAAAATACAGAAGACCAGCACTATGGAGCAATTTGGAACAACTGTGGAACAATTTGGGTCTGTGATTGGGTGAATGTCTGTTCAATCTGACCAATGCCTTTTCACGCAGCGTAAGGGGGGCTGAGGTGCGCTCCATTTTTTGTATGCTGGGGGGATGAAATCATCTTGCTGTAAAAGTGGGGGTGTCGAAACAGTCCCATCCCCCATGGGTGCAACGCCCATGTGTAGGTGTGTGTGTGTGTGTGTGGAGGTGTGTGTGTGTGTGTGACAGGGGCGGGGGGGGGGGGGGGGGGGGGGGGGGACTTCAAAGACGTCTCGGGGTGCATGTTTAAAAAGGAGGAAATTAGTGAAACATCCTTTCAGATGAAATGTGGAATTATGGTCTGCCTGCAGGAGCATGAGTCACCTTTGTTAATACTCTCATATCCCCCCTGCGGTGCTTTATCACTGACACTGCTTCCAGGCAGCGATGTGCTGGAGGAGGGTGGTGGAGGGAAAAAATAATAATAAATAGATCAATGAATTAAAAAAAAATAGAAGATTGAGGAGCGGAGCTACAATGACTGTCTGATAACGTGCTGGGTGACTCACTGTTGATTAGTCGTTTTCTGACGATAGGTTAGTTTCCCTTTGTGGAAGTGTGTGTGTGTGTGTGTGTGTGTGTGTGTGAGGAAGATAAACGGACAGAAGCAGGTGTCTAACTCAGCATTCGAAATTTGAAATCATCTCCAGTCACCTCAAACGCTTTTTATCTTCTTTTATTCCCCTTTGATCAAAACCTTCACTGACACTGATGAAAACATAGTTTACATGTGATCTGTCATCCACTTCCTGATCACATGACCCTGAGAGTGACACAGATTTTAACATGCATCACTCTGAACAGTTGTCCAAATGAGCAGATTTCACCTCTTTATCTGTCTAAAAAAGATCATTAATAGACCATTAGAACACTGTGAAACTAATGTTGTACCCTATAGGTATAGGTTTCAATGAGAATCCATGGTAGTGAATGAAGAGAGTTGTACATTTTAAATCTAATGCTACACAAATACTATAAATGCCATGAAGTCAGTATTTTGGGTGAACTTCGACAGACCCATGACTGATTCAAAACTAATCCCTCAGACACCTTCCATTTGTTTTATGGAAGATAACCCATTTTTTGTTTTGTTTTTTTTCATAAAAAACAACTGTGACAGCAAGTAATTAAAATAAAAAAAGTAATTAAACTGGAAATAAAAGGGTTAAAATCCTCAACATAATTGAGTGTTTGGTAGTTTTGAACAGGGCTGACGTTGTTTAAGACATTTATGCAAAACAAAGTGGAAAAAAACACCAATCTGCGAAGTTTTTATAGCATTGTTAGGGTAGTAAATTAGAGTGGTGCCTGAGGGTTGATCAGCTCAGGGTCTAATTGGTAACACCTCGGTCCACACACCTTCACCTTCCAGATATTTACATGTAACAAACTCACGAATATTTGAAACTACAATTTGATCTCTCCTGATCCAAGCTACAGAGAGGATCAGGAAAGGTTACCATGGAAACCTTGTTAATGAGCCGGCACACACTGTTGTGTTTGTTCATGGTTGTTGGTTGCGGCACGTTTGTGACGTCATGTTTGAAGCAGCGGTTTAAAGGTGCAGTGTGTAAGTCATTTTTGTCTAGAAATATCACAAAACAATTACATCCTGACTTTTTCATGAAATCATAATCACCCAAATGTTTTGGTTTTTTCCATTACCTTTAAATGAGACCATGACAATATATTTACATGAGTAGCCCAGAGTTGATGTATTAAACTTCTTTTGAGTTTTAATAACAACTGATAGGTTCTCCTGCATTTTGAGAAGGATGAGGGTGACATGATTGATACAGCATGCAACTTCACCTCTAGATGTAACCAAATCTTACACACTGCACCTTTATTTATATATATATATATATATATATATATATATATATATATATATAAACACCTGAAGGAAGAGAACAATGTCAATCATCTTCTTT
>JAFBJT010109331.1:15002-29727 GCA_016785325.1 Chascanopsetta lugubris
CCTCCTCCTCCTCCTCCTCCTCCTCCTCCTCCTCCTCCTCCTCCTCCTCCTCCTCCTCCTCCTCCTCCTCCTCTTCCTCCTCCTCCTCCTCCTCCTCTCGGCGTCTGTGACTCACGTTCCCTTCATCGTTTTGCCGAGTCGGCGCAAAACCAGCAAACAAGCGGCTCCACGCTGCCCCCTGTGGCCTGACTCTGCCACTGCAGGGGGCCACACCAGGGGCCGTGTCACATGTGTGGTGCTGTTTGCATGAGAGGACGCGTCTCTGTGTGTTTACATGTAACATGGGTGTTGTTGGCGTGTGTGTGTGTGTGTGTGTGTGTGTGTGTGTGTGTGTGTGTGTGTGTGTGTGTGTGTGTGTGTGTGTGTCAGAGCAGGGCACACCAGCAGCGTCATGTATGACCAGAGGATCACGGCTTTTATATATTATACTGACAACATCACATGACAGCTGCCATGTGTGGGTCAAGGTTTCCCGTGTGTGCGTGTGTGTGTGTGTGTGTGTGTGTGTGTGTGTGTGTGTGTGTGTGTGTGTGTGTCAGTCAGGCCCAAGGATGTTTTTATTGATTGACGGCTTCCTAGAGAAGGAAGAAGAGGGGGAGAGAGAGAGAGAGAGAGAGGGATGAAGGATGGAGAAGAAGGAAAAGGAGAAGCTGAGAGGAAACAAAGAAATCAATCAGCCTGTCGAGGAGTTTACGAGAAGAGAGGGATGAGGGGATGAGTGAGGTGGAAAGAGGAGAGAAAAGAAGGGATGAGAAAGGGTGATGGCTCAATAGGGAAGGAGAAGGGAAGAGTGGGAGAGTGATAAAGAAGAAGAGAGAGGAGGGAGGAATGGAGAGATGAAGGGAGGACGTGAAGGGCAAGGAGGAGGAGAGGAAAGGGTGGTGGTTTCAGTGGAGCAGAGGGAAGGTGAGGAGGAAGAGGAGAACAGGGAGGAGGGGAGTGAGGGAGGAAGGTGAGGAGATGAAGAGAAGATGAAAGGAAAAGGAGGATGAGTAAATGATGGGAGGGGAGAGAGAGAGAGGGATGAATTCTCGAGGAGGAAAGATTTTACGAGAATGGGGAAGTGGAAGGATGGAATGAGAGGATGAAAGAGAGGAATAAATGGAAGAAGGGAAGAGGAGATAAGTGGCAAAGATCTGAGGGGAGAGGAGGAAAGGAAAGGAAGGATGAAAAGGTGAGAAAAAGGACGGGTGGATGATGAGGAAGAGAGGAGGATGAAGGATGATGACGAGAGGAGGAGGAGGATAAAGGATAAAAGAGATGGAATGACTGAAGGATGGAGGAAAGGAGAGCAGAGGAAAGGAGACGAGGAAAGGACAGGTGAAGGAAGGAAGGAGTGGATGAGATGAAAGAGGAAAAGAGAGAGAACGAGCGGCGGAGGGGGATGAGTCAGACGCACGTGAGGGGGATGTGAGCTGCATGCTAACGATAACACACACACACACCCACACACACACACACACACACACACACACACACACACACACACACTGGGAGGGTCTTACAGAGGGCATCCTCTCCTCCTTCCTTCCCATCTTCTTCTCCTGCTTCTCTATCAAGTCACGACTTCCCCCCTCACCCCTCCTCCCTCCCTCCTTCTCTCCCTCCCTCCCTCCTTCTCTCCCTCCCTCCCTCCTTCTCTCCCTCCCTCCCCCCTCCTTCCCTCTGTGGCTCCGCCTCTTTCTCTCTTATATTCTCTCTCCTCTGACCCACATCTCTCATTTCTCTCCTGCTCACCTGCTCAATCTCAATCACTTCCCTCTCTCTCTCTCTCTCTCTCTCTCTCTCTCTCTCTCTCTCTCCCCTCTCTCTCCACTCTGCTGATTGGCTCTCAGCTCTGTAATGTATGAAACACTAAATGATATCAGCTCTGTTTCCCTGACCCAAATAAGTAAACACTCGCTCGCTCGCTCAGACCAAACAAACTCACACATGCAGTGTAAACATCAAAGTGAGTCATGTGACTGAGCAGCGACATCATCGTCGAAGATCAAAGGCTCAAACGTCGATTCAAAGGAGATGTCTGGCATTAAATGGGATTTCATCTCCTCTAAAGTTTGACATATTACACGACAACATTTTGCAAAGTGTTTGTCATAGAACTGTGGCCCTAACATTATTGTATCTTTAAAGGTGCAGTGTGTAAGATTATGGTGAATGTTTTTACATTTCTATTGGTAAAAATGAAATCTAGAAGAATCATATTGATGTTTTTTATCACCTGAACATGTGAATGTTGTCACTCTAAATAATGCAGGTCCTCTCCACTAGAGGGCGCTATGTTGCACCGCCATGTTAAAGTAGCCCAGAATGGACAAACTAAACAGTTTTTTGACTTTTTATGCTAATTGAAGGAAACTCTGGGTTCCTGCACATGTTTGGAAGGGAATGTTGAGGAAAGGGTTTTTTTCCCTGCATACTGGAACTGCACCACTAGATGGCACTAGATTCACTGATCTGGACCAGTCATTTCAACCGCTCATCCAGTAATCTGGGTCACAGGGATTTCAATTTTGACTCATTATTTTTTATGTGTTTTCAATATGAGAAGCAACATGCAAGTTCACCACTGGGTGTCACTAAATCCTGCACACTGTCCCTTTAACTGCAAAACTGGATATACGTTTTGACGACAATTGTGAAGAAGAAGAAAAAATGTAAATATTCAGCTTCAAATATTCAGTGACCTCCCCACTGTTTGTCTCTAAATCCTACATACTGCACCTTTAATGTGTTTTTCCCATCAACACGACGTAGCAGAATTCTTTTATTGTCTGTAGAGGTTCCGACAGGAAACGTGATGGGGAGCGAGAACTGCCACTTTGATTCACTTTGAGAATGGAAAGTGTGTGTGTGTGTGTGTGTGTGTGTGTGTGTGTGTGTGTGTGTGTGTGTGGTACAAATGAAATACACAGTAGAATCAGTGTGTACTTGTAGACACAATTGGACATCGATCTCTCCGCTCGTCCTCTGTGGGAAAACGGATATGTGATCGAATTCCTCGTAAAATACCAGTCGGACCAGTTTATGCTCCTTTAACTGTTTCCTGTCTCCTCACAGCGCCCCCCCCGAGACAAAAACAAACAGACAGGCACACACACCCCCCCCCGCACACACACACACACCCACACACACACACACACACACACACACACACACACTCCCCTCCCTGCCTCCACCCACCACCCGCCAATTTTTTTACCACTGTCCCTTCTACTCCTCTCTCTGAGTCACGTATACACACTTCCTCCTCTCTCTCTCTCTCTCTCTCTCTCTCTCTCTCTCTCTCTCTCTCTCCCCCCCCCCCCCCCCTCTGTGACGTGGCTCAGTGTGTCTGTCTGAAGCCGGGACTCGACCATGTGTTGTGACTACTCAGCACGTGGCGCTGACTCGCTGTTCCACTACACCACATCTCGGGCTTCTTTCAGGGGGAGGAGCCTGCAGAGCTGCCCCCATGTGTCGGTCAGAGCGTGTGCAGGATTCTGTGGAGGTTTAGCTTCTCTTTATCAGGTTAAAGGGCTTTAGAGGCCAACAGGAATGTTTGCACACATCGGGGTCTCGGGTTTTCCATGAGTGGGATTGTTTAAGGGTTTCGGGGGTTCTCCTGAGTACTCGGTGGTTTCCTGAAGGAAGAAAGTTGCTCCAGACTCCAGAAGGAGTTGGATCTGAAGGTTCTCGTAAAGAGTTCTCTGGAATTCTTCCTGGAGACCCTCGAACGTTGTTCCAGGGTCTCCAGGTCTATTGTTTGGTTGTTTAAAGGTTCTCAAAGGACTGAGGTCGGTCCTTCTGGATTCATGGGGACTCGCTGGGGTCACATTAGGGATTAATGAGGTCAAAGGGCTTCGGTAAGACCCTCAGAGGATTAAGAGAACGGGACGTGAATGGACAGATGCTTCTTGAGAAGGTTCTTAAACCGTTTTACAGACGTATTGAAGTGATTTGGTCAAATTCAACTTTGAGGTGATTTTAAGTATCACTCAGTTTAAGTAACGTAACCTCAACAACAACAACATTTTCTTGGAAGCTTTTTCCATTTCCTCATTCTGAGTCACCGGAGGCTGCGAATGACTCAGTGCTCTTTTGGCGTCCACTTCACAACGAGCTCGCAAACTGAACCCGGGTTTTTCCCAGTGGAGATCAAGCGAAATAAAAAGTCGTGTAAACTGCACAAAAACACATTTGTGGTCTTTGCAAATTTTCAAGTGCGATTCCACGAGGTTGTGAAGTTGCGTTTGTGGGATGAGAGACGGATGGTTTCAAACCCGTCCGGGAATCTGGGCAAATACCAGTGAAGATACGTTCGTTATGTTTGTGGGTTTCAATCATTATTTAGTGCAAGAAGCAACATTTTCTCAACAACATTGTTTTGAGCGCAATCTTCCAGTTGACTCTGCGCCCTCTCGTTGTGACTCTGTGTCCACGACACAACAACACGCAACTCTGGCAACTTTTCAAGTCCAAAGACAAACTCTTTGATTATTATCTGGTGTTTGTATTCGGATGCATTTGAAGAAGCAGGTTGATCCCAGAAGCACCATGAGTCCACAGATCACCCACAGCCGGCAACTCCACTGATTAACACACAGTCAACCAATCACCTGAAGACCCCTCGTGTCTCACTTCCTCTTTGTTCTGATCCTTGTCGGGGAGGGGGGGTGGCGTTTGCCTGTCCCCCAACCACGGCCCCAGTACGCGGCAGACTTCCCGGGTCGTCCCCTCACTGTTGCCGGGGAAAGAGGCTCCTGTTGGTTCGATGTCGACGCTCCTCAGACGTGGAAGTCTCATTATCTGTAATGAGGAGCTGTTGAGAGACGAGGGGCTGGTGGTGAGAGCTGCGCGTGACTGCGACGGCGTCGGAGTAATAATAAGATACATTCGACGCCCGCTGATGCAGGCTTTTATCCAAAGTGCCTCACGGTGCTTCACAAATCGTGGCCCCCGGTGGGAACCGAACCCCCCCCCCCGACTCCGACTCCGACTCCGGTGGATCTCCGCTGAGCCGCCGAGCTTCACAGGAAACGGCAGCTCGTGTGTTTATTTTTCCCATGTTTGGTTGCGAGCAGCTTCGAAAGCAGCTCGCCCTTCGCGAATGCGCAAAAGAGCGACGCGTGACGCACGCGGCCGCGAGGGTCCGACCGTCCAGCTGTGATCGGCACCTCCAGCTCCTCGGGATCGCGCTTCTGTTGCATCTCCAAAAGAACAAACCGCCTGGGAGTTTGGCTTTGATCTGGATGTTTGACTAATGTGACCTTTCTCTCTCTCTCTCTCTCTCTCTCTCTCTCTCTCTCTCTCTCTTTCCTCTCGGCAGTATGGGGAGGAGGAGGTGTGTTCGGACCGCTTGGACACTGACTTCCCGGACATCGACCTCTCCCAGCTGGACACCAGTGACTTCGACAGCGTCAACTGTCTCAGTGAGCTGCAGTGGTGCAACGAGCAGCCTGCAGACGCTTCCCCGGCCTCCATCCGCTACAGCTCCGCAGACGAGCTCTTTGAGGTCAGGCCTCCTCACCGCACCGCACTCTGTTTACAAACACACGGGATGATGACGTCACGCTGTTGCTCTCGGCGTTTTGGGTTCGAGTCGTGAAAACGGTGATTCTCAACTGGGGGGGTCACGACCCAAAAGTGGGCCGCGGACCCACCTGTGGTGGGTCGCCGGCCTTCGACTGGGGAGAACAGTTAAGAAAAACTATTCCCGGGCTTTTATTTTGAAGAGGATTTTTATGCATGGGAGAGTCGTCTGTTCACACTCCCCAACAGTACGAACACTAATAGACCGCCGACATTTCACAGGCAAATCACAAAGTTTCTTTAGGTATGCGAATGTAAATGTGTAATGTGATGCACTTTTCACATTTCAAATTAAAACGCAGCTCAGTGAGTGAATGAGGGGATATTTCCCTCTCTAGTGTCGCCACCTGTTGGTCGTTTTTCTCGCAAAATTCTTATTTGTGTGTGTGTTTGCATCCTGCGATAATGATTCTGCGCTCTCTCCGGTTCAAACTGCACCAACTTCTCTTTGAATCAACGAGCAGTTGAACATTGATCTTGATTTGGGCCACGGCCCCTCATTAAGACTGACCGCGGGTCAGAACCCAGACCAGTGCAGAACCAGTGCGTGAAAGAATATCGAGGAATTCTACGTTATCCTGTAAAAACACAGTGTTCACGTCTCCTTTGAACAAAAGATTCACCGTTTTACTCAAAACCAAATAAGAAATCAGATCCCTGGAGACAGAGTTTGTTCATTCGATGAGTTTGTTTGGATGAAAGAAAACAGAACCTTCTGTTGAACCACTACAAAGACAACACAGGTCTGAGACGGTGAAGACGCTCCTACTGTTCAATGAAGGAACTGCAGGTCTTTACTCGGGTGATTCGGCCGGAGTCCCGAGCTTTTGTTTACGAATCTCTCGGATATGAAACATCATCTGGATTTGTTTGTTCCGCTCGTCTGCGGCTCGTCTCTAATCGTCCAATCACGTGATGAATCTTGGCCCCGGCGCCAAAACTGCGTTTATCGCCACACGTGCGAATCCCCTCCGTCCTCCACCCGATCCCACCGCTGACACTTGGACATGTGGTGCGTCTCAGAGCCACGACGCCGCTGCTGCCAGGGAACTAAGAGTCAGTTATGCTGTTTGTAACGTGATGATGGAGGGAGTCCATCAGTCTGTGGCCCCCTGCCGCCCCCGCCCCCCCGGCCCCCCGGCCCCCCGGCCCCGCGGCCCTGGCTCTGGGCTCCGCGCTGGGGGCCGGAGAAAGGCCTGAGGCTCCGGTTTCAGCTGCTCTTTGTGGGGTCAATGAAGGGAACACCCTGCTGGTCTGAGCGCAAACTCCGGATCATTGATTATCGTTAGGTTTCCAGCGCCGTGACGTCCGGCGCTGCCATTACAGCGTCTGAACTCGGCTCATCGCCGGAATCAAACACAGCCACACGAGACAGAGTCTGTGTGTGTGGTGTCACGGCTCCAATGCTGAAGGACGACGGGCGGAGGTCGGGGGTCGGGGGTCAGCTCCCTTCTCTCCCGTGTCTCTGGCGCCGTTTGGATTCCCCCGTTAGCCGACGCCCCCGGAGACCGTCTGTCGTTTCCCATCTTCCTCTTTTGTTCACCTGTAACGACTTTAAACCACTTTTAAAGGTGCAGTGTGAATGATTTAGTGACACCCAGTGGTGAAGTTCCATAAAGTGTCCTCATGGATCTGTCGAAGGAGTCAGTTTCACAAACTTTTAAAGTCGGTGTCTAATCGGAGCCATTGTAAACATATGGCGGTGCAACATGGCCGCCCCCACAGAGAGGACCGGCTCCTGATGTCAATATAAAGGGCTCATTTTACAGCCTACAAACATCAACCTTTTTCGATTAGATTCCCCTTTTACCGTTGAATAAGGAACCAGTTTCATCTCAATCTTACACACTGGACCTTTAATAACATTTATATATATATATAGTTTTATATTTACAGTCTTTAAAATCAATTCGATGAGGCTTTTCAAAGAGCTGTAAAACATTTTCCCTCTCGTTGCTCTCAGACCTCCGGCCTCTCAGTCCTCAGCCGGATTATATTTGAGCCAATATCGTATTGATCGGTGGAATCCAGGAGAGCAGACGGTCGGACGCTGCTCTGTTAGGAACACACAGTAATGAATAGTGATAAAACCAACTGATCAGACCCCAACACCCCCCCCCCCCCCCCCCCCCCCCCCCCCCCCCCCCCCCCCCCCCCATGTCTCTGTTGCCCGTCAATACACCACTTATTTACAGGAGTGTATCGGAATCTAATCCCATGTCGCAGACAGATTGATCTGTGTGTGTGTGTGTGTGTGTGTGTGTGTGTGTGTGTGTGTGTGTGTGTTTGATTACCTAATCCGTTTCAAACTATTTTAATAAATAAAATAAAATTAAATTAATTTATACTAGCCCTGAATAATAGTAATAATAATGATAATGATAATAATAATAATAATGATAATAGTAATAAAAATAATAATAGTGATAATAATAATAATAATAGTGAAAATAATAAGAATAAGAATAATAATGATAATGATAATATAATGATAACAATAATAGTGATAATAGTAATAATAATAATAATAGTGATAATAATAATAATAATAATAATAATAATAATAATAATAATAATAATAATCATGATAATGATAATATAATGATAATGATAATAATGATAATCATAATAAATAATCTGAATATGAATAATGATGTAGTTCATTCACTCTGGGTGTTTGGCCTCAGACGTCCAGCTGAAGGTCTCAGACTCGTAGTTGCGGCGTCATGTTCAGAGACGGAGACTCGGCGGAAGCATCAGAGAAAGAGACCCAACATGAATTGAATCATAAATAGTTCGGCGGGCGGGAGGAGACGGAGGCGCGCGATAAAGCAGGAGACAGACCAGCGCTGCTCGGCGCTTCCCGGAGGCCGGTCGGCGCTATCACCTCCACCAGACTCGGCTCCCAGCCTGATGGCGGCTCCGCCACCGTAAACAAACCGGAGGAAGGGGGCGGGGTCAAAAGGTTTTCGATTGTAGTTCCGAATAAATGATATTTCCTGGTCATCGTTTCAGTTCCAGCGCTTTGATCTTTCAGAGAAACGCACGTGGGGCGTTTTCTCTATTGTTCTGTGAGCTGAGGTCAAAGGTCAGAGCTGCGTTTTCTGACCTGTGTTAATAAACAGGATGAACACGAGGAGGAACTGGGAGAAAAGCTGGATACAGGCTGTGACTCACTGCGCTTCCCCAAAACCTATTTTCCAGCTGCTGCCTGACGGGACAATAGTTTCCAGACGTTTGTACGAACGGATCATCACATGTTTGTTTTCCTCCGATGACTCGAATGTAAACGACTCCGGATCCTTTGTGTTCTGTGAATGACAGAAGAACAGTCGGACGACACAAACCTCCCTCTGAGTCCAAAGGTTCCTGTTGTTTTTCTGCAGGAAATCAGAAAAATAACTGATTGAATAATTTCATAGATAAATAATTATTTCTTGCAAAAAAAAGAAAGAAGAAAAGATGGGAAATTTGGATTTGATTGGATCCGCCCCATACTTTGTTTTTTCCTCCAGTGTCCCTTCCATTTGACCATGATTTGATTTGATTTTGTTTTATTTTATTTTATTTTATTTTATTTTATTTATTTTTTATTTTTATGTTTTTGTTTTATTTCACTTTTGTATTCTCATTCTAGTCTTATATGTTATTCTCATTTCCTTTTTTTATTTCATTCATTTTTTAAATTGAATCTTCTATTCTTCTTCTTATGTGACTTCTTTTTGTCATGGTCCTGATGGACCTCCGTTGTGTCTGGGCTGCCCCCTGCAGATAGAAGAGGAGAATGCGGCGCTGCTCGCCGCTCTGACCGACAGTCTCGATGGCATGGTGGACGCAGAGGTGGGCGGGCTCTCCGTCTTCCCCGCCCTGGAGGAGGAGGAGGAGCCTGAGCGGCGGGATGAGGAGGAAGGGGACGGCCTTCGTCTCAGCTCCGAGGACTTCAGCCCGTCGCTGGGGGCGGAGTCAGAGGATCCGTCTCTGGTAAGGACGCCGCTTATTGATGACGAAGACGTTTGACTTCTCAAACAACTCGACTTTCTCAAAGTCTCCTCAGCTGTAAGATCTGCAGCCTGTTGAAATGGAGCCTTTAACACACACTTCAAACAGCCCTCATGCCCCCCCCTCATGCCCCCCCTCTCACTCCCCCCCCCATGCCCCGCCCCCTCCCTCCCTCCCTCCCTCACTCCCTCAGTGTCTTAATCTGTTTAACGTTTGCCAACCTTAATGTTCCCTCGCTGGAGCACGAGGTTCAAAGTCTCAGTGCAGCTCCAGGAAAACACACACTCACCTTTCATCCTCTGTGTGTGTGTGTGTGTGTGTGTGTGTGTGTGTGTGTATCCTTATGAGAAGAAGTCGTGTTTTGATTGGTCCTCACCTTTTTTGATGCAATCTAAAAAAAATTTAACTCTGAGTCCAAACGTTCCTAATAATCTCCAACGTCGTTTTTTAAGACAAATGAATCTCAAAGAAAATAAAAAGATGAACACATGAACTAATAGAAGCTGTGAAATCACTGGGTTCTGGCCAAGTAAAAAAAATAATCATCTTTTCTCAAATGTTTTGCATATATATTGAAAATCATCTTTTGACTGGAGGCAGCGGCAAATGAAGCGGTGAGATAAGTTCAAGTCATAATCTGTCAACTCTGTTTCATTTCTGTCAACTTTACACTCTGACAACGTCCCGAGCAACTTCCACGAATTATTCATCAACTCAATCCAGATCAGCCGCTTTTATGACCCAGTCCTCAGAAGAGTGTGTGTGTGTGTGTGTGTGTGTGTGTGTGTGTGTGTGTGTGTGGTCCAAAGCACATGGCTGAGTCTGTGTGTATTTGCTCGTTTATGTACATTCACTTTCAAACCCATTACCCCTCACTCTCTCTCTCCCTCTCTCCCTCTGTTTCTCTCTCTCTCCCCACCCTCCCTCCCTCGCTCGCCCCTTCTTTTCACACAGTGCTGCTGGATGCCCCCCCCCCTCTCTCTCTCTCTCTGGGCCCCTCTGTTATTTCCCTGAACCCGACTTCTCAGAAAGAACTGTGTTTCCCTCTCTCTCTTCTGTTCCCGCCGCCTGTTATCATCCCTCGGTCGCTCGTACCTGAGCCACACCCCCCCCCCCCCCCCCCCCCCCCCCCCCCCCCCCCCCCCCCCCCCCCCCCAGCTCACCCCGCCCCCCCCCCCTCTCTCCCTCCGTCCCTGCTCCGTATTCCCACCGTTAGAGCTCCTCAGCCTCTGAGGCAGGAAACGACTCCACCACAATTTACGACTCTGGATTCAAGCTGTAATGTGGCCTCATTGCACTTGTCAGAGCTCTTCTTCTTCTTTAATGTGACTTAGATTGCACAGTGAAGGATAGAAGAAGAAGAAGGGGGGGGGGAGGGGGGAGGGGCTAATGGATGCTCACAGGAAGTTCTCTGACACCCGCTCTACAAAGATGCTGTTGTTGTGATTCACTCTGCAGATTCATTTTCTGCCCATTTATTGAAAACTCGTAGAAAACACGTCTGCGATATTTTAAAGGTGCAGTGTGAAAGATTTCGGCCATTTTCGTCCCTTCTAAAAACTACCACCAAACAATCACATCCTGACATTTGCAACTAAATGTTTTCTTTTTTCCAGGATCCTAAAATGAGTCCATTAATGTATATTTACATGAGGAGTGGCTCCTCTCTATGGGGGCCGCCATGTTTTTTTCAGTAGCCCAGTCTTTTGAGTTTTGATACCAACTGAAGTCCACGAGTGCAATTTCACCTCTAGAGGTCACCGAACCTTACACCCTGCACCTTTAATCCACGGATGCAGTCTGTTACAGTTTCCCAGTGAACGTGTTCTTAAGTCACTTCAAATATAACGAGCTTCATCGTAAAGAAAAAGAAAAAAGCTCATGACTGCGTGTGTTTGTCTGCGTACATGATCAAAACGTTTCCTGCCACGGAGACGAGAAAACGCTGACTCAGCAAAGTCAGCAGATTCTGATCTGTCATCAGATTAAAGTCAGGCTTAACTCGTGAGTTCAGCTAAATATGTTTTTAGACTCAGTGTCAGGAGGTCGACCTCCAGAAACGATCCGTAAAAGCAGCGACATGAATACGTGGATGAATGGATGAATGAGATCAGCTGTTGTGAAGCTCAGTGTTTGTGGGCGGCGGCTTCACGGGATCAGAGAGAAACATGAGGATGTGACATTCCTCTGAAATTGGTGGAAATAATAACGACCTCAGTGACCTGAGAGGAGCAAAGTGCTGCAAAGGGTGGACTGAGGAAGTGTGTGTGTGTGTGTGTGTGTGTGTGTGTGTGTGTGAAAGGCCATGCAGGCCGTGTTTAGTCCAAAACAACAGATGAGGAGAATGTGAGGGTCACACGTCTGCCCATGTTGTGTGACCAAACAAACACACACACACACACACACACACACACACACACACACACAGGCTGCCGTGCCCTTGTGTGGTTATCGGTCAACGAGCCGGTTTATCAGTTACACTAAAGAGCCTGAAGGTCAGATGAGCGGAGGTCCGCTCAGGTGTGTGCTGACTGTTTCATGTCGTCAGTGGGCGGAGCTACAGGAGCTGTCCTCCAACCAGAAGGTCAGAGGTTCCAACCTTCAGGGTTGTGCCAGAGAGTGAACCCCCATGTTCTCCCATTTATGGACTCACCCAACTTACAACCTCAGGGGCAGACGGATGAGGCCAAGTGGAAACACCTGCAGTTCACAGGGCGGCCACTAGAGGCTGACTCCGAAAACGAGTCAATCCCCAGAGACCCCCACGTTAAAATGGTCAACTTTAAAGTGAACATATTTACAGTTTGTTTCTTTTATTATTTCTGTTATTTGAATTATTGCTCAAGGTTTGAAATCGTGCGTAATGAAGGGGCGTGGCCTCTTGAGTGACACCTGTGCCGACCTTCTGTGGATGCTGTGACAGCACCGTGGCCCCGCCCCCAGCTCTACCCGTGCTCCGCCTTTTTTGCCCATTTTCGGACAAACCTTTACGTTAAAGGTGCAGTGTGTACGATTTTGGTCGTTCCTGTCACGTCTAAAAAAAAATTACAAAACAATTACCTGCTGACATTTTCATGAATTTATAATCAACTAAATGTTTTATTTTTATTCCATCGCCCTTAAATGAGCCCATGAATTTATATGCACATGAGGAGTGGCTCCTCTCTAGGGGGCGGCCATGTTGTTACATCAGTAAAAGTGGACGCTCTAAACATCTTCAGAGTTTTAACGACAACTGAAGTCGAGCGATACAACACGACCCTTCACCTCTAGAGGTCAGCACATCTCACACACTGCACCTTTAAATCTTTCTACTGAAGAGGAAGACATGTCCGGGCCCCACTTCCCCTCCCACTCCACATGTGTGCACGTCCTCCCTCACTCATTCACAGGATTTGAATGTTGTGCGCAGACCTTTAAAGAAAGTCCCATGAAAGTGAGTCTGAGCTGAAACAGGTTTCCTGTGTAAACCCAGACTCCCGTCGGCGCTGCATGTGCCCGAGAGACGCGTGTCCCGCGTTCCTCCCGCCCGCAGCCGCATTCAGGCCGCAGGAGGAACTCCACGTGTCGCTGGGGCATGTTTTCTTTTTTTACCCGGAATGTTTTAACCGAGCCGAACCACTCGCTCCTGCGCTCGCACTCACAGAGCTCCGTCGAGTGGCTGCCGCTCCGCTTCCCTGACAGCTGGCAAGATAACAGGCTTTTCACTGACTCTCCCCTCACACACACACACACACACACACACACACACACACTTCTATTATTACTGCTGCTACATCTCTTGTCGTTACCTTCCTAAATCATTCCCCCTGGGCGTCGTCGCGGTTACGTCTCCAGGCTGCAGCTTTATGATCAGGAAGACAAGTCCAGACCCCTGCGTGTGTGTGTGTGTGTGTGTGTGTGTGTGTGTGTGTGTGTGTGTTTCTGTGTCAGACGTTAGGAAACAAACGAGGCCAGGGGCACACGTGAGCTCGAAAAAACGGGTTTTCAACCGTCGTGCAGGGACTTGAGCGCGAGCGCCGTCCTCGGTGTGTCGACAGTTAGAGGCAGGAATGTTGTTTTCTACCTTCGCACCTGCGCGATGAACGTAAAGGTCCGAGGCGCAGGAAGGTCCCGGCGCGTGGAGGCCGGACCGGACCGGACCGGACCGGACCGGACCGGACCGGACCGGACGCTCCTCCTCACTCTGAATCTGAGAAACAACGATCCACCAGCGCCGCCCGACCTTCGCCCGCGCCCGTGTTTACGTCGCAGCTTCCCGTGTTTTCCGCCGAGTCGTCACTCAGACTGAGTTTTCCACCACGACGCAGATTCTGTGAGTCATGTGACTCGGGTCAGATCACACTGCAGCTCGCCATCGTTCTACCGGAGCTAGAAGAGACGTCTGTGAGACCACAGTCCGTTAAAGGTGCAGTTTGTAAGGTTGAAGCCGAAACAGCCTCCATTTCTATCAAACAGATACAGAGAAGAAAGTATTGATCGTAATGTTTACGAGTTTAATCGGGTGAATGTCTGGTGTTTATATTTACTTCAGCTCCTCTCCACTAGAATTCAATAATAAGAAGAAATCGTGAATTCATTAATGATGAATTACCACATCGATCATGAATTGATCCTAAAAATACATTTTCCGTCCGAGTATTGATTGGATAGATTGAGAACGAATGAATGTTTGTTTGACTGTGTTTGATCTTTGAGTCACATGATTCACTCTCATGGTCTCGAGGCGTCCGATTCCAGCTCCCACAGGACAACCTGTGTCCACTGTCCCACTGTCCCACTGTCCCACTGTCCCACTGTCAACTGTCCACCTGTCCCACTGTCAACTGTCCACCTGTCCCACTGTCAACTGTCAACTCTCCCACTGTCAACTATCAACTGTCTGACTGACTGAAACAGTAACCTGACATTCATGTCCACTCACACAGAAAAGCCTGGTGTAATAACATCAGGCTGTTTACTCTACTGAAGCTGCCAGATGTGTGTGTGTGTGTGTGTGTGTGTGTGTGTGTGTGTGTGTGTGTGTGTGTGTGTGTTCCCATGTGTGCTTGTCCCCTATTTCCATCAGTTGAGTGCTTCTCTGTCACATGACTGCTGTCACTCATGTGTGTCAGCCTGAGTGTGCCGCTTCCCTCTACTGGTCCCTGCTGGTCCC
>JAFBJT010109331.1:31733-34233 GCA_016785325.1 Chascanopsetta lugubris
GGCGGGACCTCGGGCGTCACGTTCATTTCATGACCAAATGTTTCTCTTCTGAACATGACATGATCATGCAGCAGCTGTGGAGTCATGTGACTAAAACATGACATCACTTCCTCCAGATATTTAACCTAACAATGACCTTAATGCAGAGACATGTAATAGCGCCCCCTGTGGTCGGAACGGCCCCCCGTCTTTAACCCTCACTCTGAGTCAAGGTCTTTGTGTCACTGGTTGAATACGTCCGCGCTCAGACCGAGATTCAATATAACAAGGAAGTAACTGTACACGCGTAAACAAATCAAAGGAGCACTTCCTGTGTTTGTGAATCCTTTGATTTTCCTCACAGGAAAAAACAGAGTCAACAAATAAAAGCGCCGTCAGTGAAGGTAAATATTTGACGTCGTTAACCTTTAATTGAAGGTCAGATTTTACGACTGGGCCGTTTTCAGCTCAGTCAGCAACGAGTCGTCGAAGTTCATCGGGTTCATTCATCATCTTCATCGCGCGTCGCCTCCCATAAACTGCGCTCGTCGTAAATCCACACAGCTCCGAGCTCGGCTGCCCTCTGGTGGTGGCCCCGCCCACACACACCCCTCACCCATCAGGAGTAAATGTCAGCTGTCAATCAAGAGCCAAGACGGTGATTGGTAATCAGGCCAGCAGGGGGCGACCTAGAGAAGCTGTTTGAATGTTGTCCCGACCTTTCACATGTAGCGTGTTGTGGATGTGCCGATCATGTGACCTGCGTGTCCGTGTCCCGACTCTTGTGCTGTGACATGAAGCCAGAGAAACATGGCCGCCGCCTCCTCTCCGGGTTTGAATCCTCCGGTGGTGTGTCAGGAAACGAACGGCTCCATGAGCTGCTCCGTTCCTTCTCTTCTTCTCTGCGCCGCCGCTCGACAACAGGAGGAAGAGGACGACTTCTGTTTCTGTCATCGATCTCCTTTAAAGACCCCATCCTTCATTATCGCTCTGTCGCGGACGAGGAAACATGAGCAGGAATCTCACGGCCCACTCATCGTCGTCATGACGACCGCAGACCTGTTCATCCCTCACCACCACTTTGAATCCCCTCAAACCGAAGCGTGTCCTTTAAACATTCGTCTTCCTGCTTCACAAACCCACTTTGAACACGATGTGTTTTTGTGGTCAGAGTTCATCGTGTACGCAGACGATGACTTCGTTTCCTCCGCTGCACAAACACAACATTCCTCCAACGTGATGATGACATCGTTCCAGGTCAGACTGGAGTGGCCCCGCCCACCCGACCTTCTGCCGACCTTTTTATTGCTTCCCTCGGTTTGGTCCATGTGTCTCCTGCCAACGTGGAGGAGGCGCCTGAGCCCCAGATTTAGACCACGGAGCTTCAACATGGCGTCCACTTGTATTTACGGTCCATGTTGACCGACCCGCTCTTTGTGGCGCTGACCCCTGGTGGCCAGAGGAAGTGTTTTCAACCTGTCCTTTGATCTGACCGGCTGCTTTGAACACGACGTCTCCACATCGCCCGAACAGTTTCTCTCTGTCCGGTTTGAGTCAAAGTTCAAAGGTCAAGATCCTCGTGAGTCAGTGAAATGAGTGTTTGTTGTTCCGTTTCCACGGTGATGGACTCGACGTGTAAAAGCAGCTGAACTGAAGAGCCACCGGGGGGCGACGCGCTGTGGAACCACTTCCTGCTGCTCACAACAACACGGGTCTAATTAGATCTTTGACACTTTAATGACTCAGCTTCATTACAGCTGCTGACGGGGGCGGAGTCATGTGTCCGTCACTGGAGAACTCTCACCTGATTGGTCGGTTTGAGTTGTCATGGCTGCAGTGCTCAGGTGTGTGTATGTGGGGGGGGGGGGGGGGGGGGGGGGGGGATTCAAAAACTGGCTTCAGGCTTAAAGGTAGAGAACGAGTCCAGGTTAAGTACAGAGCTGTGACGTTTAATGTCAGTGTGTGTGTGTGTGTGTGTGTGTGTGTGTGTGTGTGTGTGTGTGTGTGTGTCATTTAGTTCTTCCTTCCATCTTTGTTTCCTGCCCATTAGTTACCAGACTGTAAAAGGTTAGAGCAGGTGTGTGTGTGTTTTATGGCTATTCAATACACATACAGACACACACACACACACACACACACACACACACACACACGGCAGCTAAATGTTACTGCTGTCATTGGATGTGGTTGAAAAGACTTAATTATTCCTCCTCGCAAACACTATCGTTTATTCTCTCTCTCTCTCTCTCTCTCTCTCTCTCTGACCTCCCCCCTCCTCCTCCACGATGTGAGAAGGTAATTAAAATGTCCTCTGCAGTCCTGTGATCAATTAAAGGAGCTGTCATGGAAACCTCTCTCTCTCTCTCTCTCTCTCTCTCTCTCTCTCTCTCTCTCTCTCTCTCTCTCTCTCTCTCTCTCTCTCTCTCTCTCTCTCTCTCTCTCTCTGTCTCTCTCTCTCTCTCTCTGTCTCTGTCTCTGTCTCTCTCTCTGTCTCTCTCTGTCTCTCTCTCTCTCTCTGTCT
>JAFBJT010109331.1:39233-44714 GCA_016785325.1 Chascanopsetta lugubris
TGCTGTCACTTGCAAACTGTTTATCCAAGTTATGAATATAATCTATCTCTATGCTCTCCATGATCATAGAGCCACCGGAGTATGACGTCATCAAAAACAGAGACTAATCCATTTGATGTTGAGCCAGAGACCTACATTGAAATTTGTCACACTTTGAGGTTGTTTATATTTAGAGAGCCCCCTAGTGGACAGATTTAGACATAGGTTAAAATGCAGTCATGTTTGGGGCCATGTGGCTCACAGGTCATGATATACGTTCAGAGAATTTGAGGCAGGAAACGTGACGTAATGAAATGCTTTACAGCCGTATAATCAATTTAAACAACACATGCTTCATTTATTTTTAAATACTTGATAGATGAGCTCTCACTCCGCCAACTGCTCCATTCCCGTCTCCTCTAATGTCTCTTAATTTGGCAGGACCATGGACTCCTTGGATTAAGGAGCAGATGGATTGGCGGCGCTCTCTCTCTCTCTCTCTCTCTCTCTCTCTCTCTCTCTCTCTCTCTCTCTCCCTCCCTCCCTCTCTCCACCGGTCCTGATGAGAGCAGAATAATCTTCAGGTTACAGGGACAGAGGCCAGATTATCTCCCGCTCTTTATCTCCGTGGCTCGATGAATGAATCCAGGACGCTGGATTTAAATGACGGTTCAAATAAAGAAATGGATTTCAAAGGGATCGTGTGTAGAATTTGAGTAAATGGGATCTATTGTTAGAAATGGAGGGGGTCCACCCTATGGATCTATTAATAGAACAGGATACCGTACCAGTCATGTGACCCCATTCAAGTCCACGGAAGTTGAATACCACGTCTAATAATTATCTTGGGGTATAAATGACTACTGTGGTCTACGGGGAAAATGCTGATTGAGCCGCAATGGGATTTTTTGGTTGCAGTCCTGTGAGTGGCCACTGGGGGAAATTTGTCTGAGGGGAGGAGCTGTATCCTGCTTTAATCAAGCTGCCATGTTGCACCACCATGTTTTTACAGTGGTCAAGAATCGATTGGATAAACACCCATTGGGTTTCAATGATGACTGCGATACCCAGCTCCACCACTAGATGTCTGAATCTGACATATTGCATCTTTGGAGGCCGTACATAAAAGTTTTGCAATCAAACTTTGAACAGATGCTCCATCTCATCACCGCGAGATTGAAAACGCTGTTGTCATTAATTCAGGGTCCTCGTTTTGATGTTGTGACATTTTGAAAATGGCCAAGTTTCCCGGTGCCAGAAAAAGAAAGTAGGGGGAAAAAAAGTCAGCATGGCATCAGAATTGACATTTTGTTTATCGCGATGTTGGTGAACGCTCTCTAGGCCGGGAGCCAATAAGCAATGGGAGGAAAGAGCTGCCAACTGGACCTGGACCTCTGACAAACAGCCTATAGACAAACTTCATTAACTGACACAATGGCCATGGCTGCTTCAAGAGGGGGAGGGGGGAGGAGGGTGGGGCGGGGGGAGTCCTTGGGCAACTATCCACTACAACAACCCGACTACACCGGCCTGGTATGAATACTGAGCAGAGAGAGTGTGTTAAATGCCACACGTGTCCGTGTGAGATTAAAGGGACATACTGTAAAAGATAACGACAAGGCATAGATTCAGCCACTAGCTTCGGGGATAATCTCATGTAAATCCTACAGACTGGCCCTTTAGAGGATCACCACAAAACAAAACGCATTGTTTACATTATTCTAGAATGAGCCCTTTATACTCATTTTAGGAGCAGGTCCTCGTTCAAATGCAGTTGGTGCAATATGCAAAGTGACCACTAGGGGTCACTAACTCTACATACAGCAACTTTAAAGGGGGGAAAAAAGAAACACCGGGTTAAATTTAGAAAATTTATTTGGACATAAAAATCAGACTCCACTGTTTCATTTAAACACAGTTTTAGTACAAAGGGAGAAGTCGAGGGGGGGGGGCGGTTGGGGGCGGGGTTATGTGCCTCCACGGACAGGTGATTGTACCCCCCAGTCTGAACGTCCTCACTGGGCGTCGGTGCCCGAAAAGATCAGAACTACTGAGAAACCTATCATCTTCATCATCATCATCATCATCATCATCATCATCTCTCCTCACCCCCCCACAGCTGAGTAATTAAGTGCACGTTCAATACATCCATTAAGGTGCAACGACTGTGTTGTCAGTGATGACACATGGTGAAACAGCACAGCCCGGTGGACAGAGGAAGAAATGCAGGAGAAAGAGGGGGAGGAGGAGGAGGAGGAGGAGGAGGAGGAGGAAGAGGAGGAGGAGGAGGAAGAGGAGGGTGAAATCTGTTTGTGACCTGATGACGAAGAAGCAGAAGATCATTGAATAAGAAGAGGCCGCATTGGTCGCCGCTCTCCTCTGACTGACAGCACAGTCACTCAGGACGTTTCCATGACAACAGAGGAAACACAGATTCATAAACACATGTTCGAGTCAGCACGTCTGAAATCGTCCTGAATTATATTTTTCCAAAGTTGGACGGTAACATTCCCAGATAATACGACTGAGGCTCCGATTACTGACGAATGTAAACAGTTCATCGGACTAGAACCTGCGGCCTTGGCGTTCTGCTCATGCCCCACATGTGCCCCTCCCACACACCCCCCCCCCCTCACCCCTCACCCCACCTCCTAGACTTTGACCATGGGTGTATTTTAAGACCTGGACTCAGCGTTGGAGGCAGAGCGCCATTCTTTCCACTGAAAACTGCTCATCGGTGCACATATTTACATACGGTCTATTCTGGGCCTCTTCTAGCCGCTGGGAAAAACCTGCAGTTCACAGGGTGGCCACTAGTGGAAGTTGCAGTACCCCAATTCGGCCACTATGTCTTTTTGCGCGATACAGCTGGGGCCACTTCCGTAGCCAAGCTCTCGTACTACATCAATGGGATGTACGGAGATACCAGGTCTACCAATGC
The DNA here is from genome assembly GCA_016785325.1 of Chascanopsetta lugubris. Lineage (NCBI taxonomy): Eukaryota > Metazoa > Chordata > Actinopteri > Pleuronectiformes > Bothidae > Chascanopsetta > Chascanopsetta lugubris. The sequence goes on from JAFBJT010109331.1 coordinate 42,154, forward strand.
AGGGTTCAACATGGTGCTAGCTTACGCTAGCTAACCGTAGCTAACTTGACTGTTTATCAGCGATTTGATAGATCTATCGGAAAAACGTCCAACACTAAGAAGTAAAAAAAATGGCGTCAGACGTGATTTCCCTCAGATCCTCGGTTGCGCGATTCTCTACTGCGCATGTAAACGTAGCTGACGTGACTGTGCTTTAACGAGGGTTTTTTTTGTTGAAAATACCAACGAAGAAGATTCAAGTAAAACAGGAAGGAGAGAGGTCGGCCTTGACGGCTCGATGATGCTGATGAAATTCATTGAGTGTTGAAATGAAGAATTACAAATAAAGGAAACGGCCGTTCTATGAGTGAGCTGGACATTCAGGTGAAGGACACAAGTTCGATTCTGGCAGCGAGCACACAGGAGGGTGGCGACTCCTAACACTGGGCGTCTGGACGCGGTGTAAACATTACAAAAGTTACAGTAAAAATACAATAGTTAAATAAAGTTACTTACTATCTGGGTGTTGTTTTTAAGAAAGGGTCGTTCCAGGAGACAAAAGTGAGCTTCCAAACATTTACAAGAGTTGTAACGGCACCAGTTGATCAAAGTGTTGTGACCACACACACTCACACGTGTGCGGTGATATTAAGTTAAAACTATTTTTGAAAAAACGTAACAATAATAATAATAATAATAATAAAGCTAATCTTATACACAGCAGTCGTTTCGCCAAAAAGCCCCTGAAGAAGAGAAGAAGCGCTCGCAGCCCTTGAGTGTTGAAATACAAACAGTCAGAAAAATATACGAACACCCACATTCCTGTGTTTTTAAAAATACATTTGTGTTTGTTTGTTTTCATTTTCATTTCTTTTTCTAAAGGTGCGGTGTGTACGATTTGGTGACATCTAGAGGTGAAGTTGCACGTTGTGTCCATCACCTCACCCTCACGCTTCTGAACATGAGGGGAACCTGCGATCGACTTCAGCTGTCATTGAAACTCAAATGATGTTTGATATGTCCACTCTGGGCCACTGTAAAAACACGGCAGCCCCCCATAGAGAGGACCCCCTCCTCGTGTAAATATACATTAATGGGCTCATTTAAAGGTCATGGGAGAAAAATAAAACATTTAGGTGATTAGAAATTCATGAAAATGTCAGTATGTCATTGTTTTGTAATGTTTTTCCAAACGAGAAAAATTACCAAAATCTTACACACTGCACCTTTAATTTTTGGCCAGAAAGTCACAGTCGGGTGGTGATGTCTCGGTACAGTAGCTGCCTCCAGTCTCTGTGGCTGTGCACGTACACGCACATGCAGTGCTGTGTGTGTGTGTGTGTGTGTGTGTGTGTGTGTGTGTGTGTGTGTGTGTGTGTGTGTGTGTGTGTGTGTGTGAGCGTCCAAGACGGTGACGACTCTTTATGTTCTCGTTCTCGAAGCAGCACAGGATGAGAATCTCAAGGACTTCGCGACGACACCTCACATGAAGCCGGGTGCGTTTGTTCTCCACGCCCTCGTGTTCTGTTTTGTTTGTTTTTTTAGGATTGTCTGGAGACGGAGGAGGAGGAAGAGGAGGAGTCACATGGGGAGGAAGCAGGAAGTAGGAGGGGCTGAGGGGCTGACACCGTCTATACAAGGTTCTCCTTCAATGTACTTAAAGCTCGCTTCCGCTCCGCCCTCCGTCAGAAGTCCGCCATCTTGTTTCAGAAAACGTCACTGTTGCACCCGTTGGCGAAGTCGTCCCGCCGCACCCAGATCACGTCGTGGTCGCTGTTGGCGGCGCCCTCTGCCGCGCACTGCCTCAAGGGGGCGAGCTTGAGGGACGGGGTCAGGGAGACGCCGCAGGAAGTGAGGGAGTCCAACGGATCCACTTCCTCCTCCTCCTCCTCCTCCTCCTCCTCAGGTGTGACCTCGCCGCTCCCTCGCCCGTTCAGGTCCAGTCCCGCCACCTTGCCCTCCAGCTCCGCCGGTTCGGCCGACGCCGCCCGCACCGACTTGCAGTACTCGTCGTCGTCGCTCAGAATGTCCGTCTCCTTCACCGGCACCGCGTCGGCGTCGGCGACGCCCCGAGGCTCGTAGGGGCGCAGGTCGAACTGCTCCTCCACCCAGCGGTCCGTGTCCTCGCCCTGCGGTTTGTGCGGCGGCAGCGAGCGGGAGGACGGGTACGAGGAGCGGTGGTGGTGGTGGTGGGGGTGGGGGTGGGGGTGGGCGGCGGGAGGAGCATAGACGGGGCTCACTGTAAGAGACGGGGCTGCGGAGTCGAGAGGCCATTGTGAAGCACCAGAAGTCAGAAATAAACCCGTCATTGTTTGATTTGGTCCATGTCCGACGTTCTCTCATCGCTCTACTTATCTGTGTGGCCCCGCCCACCCCTGTCTGTGAGAATCTCCCAGCGGAGCGCCCCCTATCTGTGTCTCTCAAACACATTTTCACTGATGGCGCAGATAACGCACATGTCCATAAACCCTTATCCTGTTTGTGTAGCCGATAAGCTCAGTTCGTGTCTCCTCTGCTGGGCTGGAGTTGAGGGGCTCTAAAGGTGGCTCTGATTATCCAGCCCCACCCACAACCCCCCTCCC
>JAFBJT010109331.1:52132-62547 GCA_016785325.1 Chascanopsetta lugubris
CTACGCCCCCCCCCCCCCACCCCCCCCACCCCCTCCGCCCCGTCGTCACGTCATCTCTCCCCCGCGCCGGCCCATCTCGCCTGCTGCAGGTGAAGAGGGAGGCGGAAGAGAGAGAGCTCCACCGCAGCAAATTTCCTTTCAAAGCCCAGACTCGAGAACCCGGGGAGCGAGCTGTCAATCTGGGAGCCGAGCGCTGTGAAAGAGACAAGAGGGGGAAAGTTTTACGTTGAGACAAATAGATTTCAAAATGTCACCTCGTCGATGCGGCGCACCGTACTCTAGTGGAGTGGAACATGGTCAACACTGTGTATCTCTCTGAATATATAACATAGCTGCTTTTACAGCTTTGTCTGCAACTATAATAGAGAAAATGCCATACCATACACATACAAAGTTAGATGAAGACATTTAAAGGTGCAGTGTGTACGATTTCTGGCAATTTGTATCGCTTCTATCATGAGATATAGAATTACAAAACAATTATATAGACATTTTCACAAATGTGTAATCACCTCAAGGCATGACTTGCTTTTTAGATAACCCTAAAAGTAGCCCTTTAAGGTATATTTAAACTGGGAGCGGGTCCACCCTATGGGGGCCGCCATGTTTTTACAGTAGCTCATAGTGGACATTCTAAACATCTTTTGAGCTTTAATGACAACAGAGGGTTACAATAGGTGCCCCTGCCTGCTAGAAAAGGGCGGGTGGGGCAATAGATACAACATGCATCTTCACGTGTACATGTCACCAAATCTTACACACTGCACCTTTAAACTCTCAGGATTTAAACAGTGAACGTTCTGATGTACTGGCCTACATCTCCTTCCCCATACCTGTGAATGACACACAGTGGCTGTCACTTCCCACTACCAGTTCCACCAATTAACAGCACATAAATTAATCAGCTTCATTCAATTATAACTCAGACACTCTCTGAGCTCACGCAGCAATAAAAGAAGGAGGAGAGGGAGCGAGCCGAGCAGAATTACTGGGCTGAGATACCGTCTCTGAAATGGAAAGTGACACTGTCTAATTAGAGTCACCTAATGAGATCAGAAGGTGTCTTTGTCCACAGACTTGTAGCAGAAAAGGCACTTATCTGCCTCCCTGACCCCTGACGGGCAACTCCTGACCTGACCTATGGACTCAACCGCAGGTGCCCCGGTTTGTTCGGCTCTCCATGATTTATCTGGTCATTAGAGAAAATCACTCAAAGTGCAAAAAGAGGAGAGAAAGAAAGAAGTTCTGAGGAGTGGATTTATTAATATCCACACAAATGAATGTGCTTTGATTTGCTCATGCTACAGATTCTCAAAACCACTACAGAAGGGCCTTTTTTAGATTTTGATGTGACCGTTCATATACTGTCTATTGCAAATTGATATTGTCAAGTTAATTGTTTCACTTAGTCATAATCATTTGACCCATTACTCAGCATGCATCCTGGAGTTTAGCCACATCAGAATATTTGTCAGGGGTCACTGTTTCAGCAGTTTCTTTTCTTTTTGACCATCATATGACTCATTTATTTTTTCTAAATGAGGGTCATGGTAATGATGTAACTATTGCAAGTTAAATTGCCGTTGTGACAGTCTCACCTGCTTATTTATATATATATATATATATATATGGATAGATTTTTTTTTTTTTCTAGTGTAGCTCATTGCGAGATTCTTTTGCAAATGTTTACACATTCGTAGTATGGTGCTATTGGTTGTATTCCTACTATCACCTTTTCCTTTGCAGCTATCCACCCATGCAGCCTGTTTGTCTGACAAGATGTATTTAAGGCGCTGCTTGCTGACCTACAGAGGCTTTGGACAGGCTTTGGGGACAGGCAGCAATTGGTGTCAAAGAGAGGCCAAACAGCAATGATTTATGGCCCAGAAGATTTGACTGGCGAGAAGCTGCTGCTGCTGCTGCTGCTGCTGCTGCTGCTGCTGCTGCTGCTGCTGCCGGTGCCACAATTACCTTTACCGCTAAACTGACACTCTTACTGCATGCTATTCCAATGGCCACTGCTTGGCACACACACACACACACACACACACACACACACACACACACACTCCATTCTCCCTTTTACAAGTGCAGCTCATGTTTGAGTGGTTGAGCCCCTGTTTCTTGGGCCTGCCTTGTCCACTTAAAAGGGCATTAATCAGCGGCTACTTTATAAATCAGGGGGTTCCTCACAGGCCCACAGCGATTATGAGGTCAGGGCTCTGCACAAGTACTTAACCAATTCCCAAACCCACCCGGACTTGATATATTTTGCTTCCTTGCAGCCAGGCGATTCATCATCATTCTCCCACTGAGGCATAATGGAAGAGGCAGGGAGGGAGGGAGGAGCGGGTGTTAAAGCAAAGGTGAAGACGATGAGGAAATAGGGGAGTAAAAGGGGAAGAATGGAGAATAAAGTGGCCCCCCTCTTCCTCCCCTCTCTCCCTTTATATATCTCTCTATTCATCCCACTCCCTCCACAGTCAGCTCTCTCGCTCTCTCTCTCTCCCTCTGTCTCTCTCTCTCTCTCTCTGTCTCTCTCTCTCTCTCTGTCTCCCTCTCTGTCTCCCTCCCTCTCCCTCTCTCTCCCTCCTCGACTCAAATCCCAGGACACTTTGGGGGGCACTTAGCACTAACCAGGCCCATTCATCCCGGCCTACTCCAGCTCTTTGAAATCATTTCAGACCGAGCTGAGACAGATGTCTGAGAGATATAGTTATAGTGTTCTGAATGTGGTGGTTGGTCCGGCCTACGGGCAAGGCAGCAGTACCAGGTCTCTGTCTGCTCTGACCAGGAAAAAGAAAAATGGATCAAAAGGAAACTCCCTGCTCGGTACAGTTGTCGGTTGAAAGACGGGGTGAGGGGACGGCGCCGAGGGGGAGAGGAGGATGAGATTCAGAAAACCGGACGGGAGTTTAGCAGCCGGTTAGAAATCTGGGGAAGAGCATTTTTTCAGAAATTATGAATGAGGTCACAGAGAAACACAGGGGGCGAGAAAGAAGGAATGACCCTGAAGCGCAGGGCCGGAGGCGACTGCCCCCAGGATAGTCTCAGCCCCTATGGACACAGTTTACAGAGGAGGTGGAGCCCATGAGTCCAGTTCACATCCATCCACATCAAATCTGGCATTTCCACTGGTTTCTCCAAGGCACCGATGGAGTTTCACCTCTCCACTGTCACCTCAAATACACCCATTGAGGCACAGCTGAGCTCCTCTATAGTTCAAGGGTCCCATCCTCGTGCAAAGTGCCAGAGATGATAATATGGTGCATTATGGATAGGAAATTATTACAATATATTATATATCATTATTATTGGAATGAATTGGATAGTGCATTTATTCCAGACAGAATTAGTTGTGAGAATCATCTCCCCTCATGGACAGCGTGGCCCCAGTATTTCAAACATCGTGTGTGTAAGTGTGTGTGTGTGTGGTCAGCTTTGGCACTTTTGGTCGACCTGCATTATTGCATTTGGCTCACCCACGGTCCTAGATCTGGCAAACAGGAGCCGAATGTGTGGACAGCAGACCAAACCCTCCATTTCTGATGTGGGGGAATACATGTATACGATGCAGACGATGATATCAACTTAAAGATAAAAGAGCCGCAGGATAAAACCTGATTCAAGGTCTTTTGCGTTGTTTATTATGTGAAGGAAAAACTCCAGAAATGGTCTTGGCCCATTAATCCGGGCTCTTTCCTGAGAGAACCTTAAAATGATTTGCAGGCTGGATCTCCTCAAAGGAGAAATAAAAATGCCGTCCCTCTGTCAGTTAAGAAAAGAATCAAGTGAGACAACATCCCGTCAGTGCTGCTCAGGCTGAAAACAAATCTAATATCTACTCCAGAGCTGCACCTCTGGTTACCTGCGCAATGTCCAATTTAGCGACAACTAACGTCAGCGCGAGGAGACACGCTGCGTCCTGTGGATTTGAGCACAGGGGAGAGAATGAGGGGCGAAAGGAGGGAGGGATAAAGCCATAATCAGAGAGGGAACGCCGGGAATGAAGTGCTCCACCACTACAGACAGATACTGGCTGTGCTTTTGACAGAGCAGGAGAGGCCCTGGACGTAAAGTGGAGAAGACAGTTTCCATTACCCCTGGCACCCACCGGAGAATAATTTGCTGAGGCTGGGTAAATTGTGATTTAAGAAGTGTAATGACGTGTAATAATTTCCTGTCACCGGTGTCAGTTAGTAGAAAAGGCAGCTCTCCTCGGCAGAGGGAGGAGTGTTGAGACGGAAAACAGGAAGTTGGACTGGATCCAAATGAATGTGAGAGAACGTGTTGTGTTGCTTTCGAAGAGGCAACAGCAGTCACGTCCATTATGCGACTCAGAACACAGAAATCAGTAGTACCCCATTGTGTGTGTGTGTGTGTGTGTGTGTGTGTGTGTGTGTGTGTACATATACATATATTTGATATTGATATTTATTTATTTATCATAACACATAATAGGAATAGTTAAGATGCAGATTTTCATCTGGGTTAGGGGAATAAACAAATAAACACAAAAAGTGGATATTAAAGAAACGCTTGGAGGGCATATTGATTATTACTGTGATATGATTTAATGGCATCTAATAGTGAGGTCATACATTGCAGCCAATGATTATAATCTTAGTCATATCTCCGGAAACAAAGGTTTGCTTAGGTTTGCTAAGTCATATTCTGTTTACAAAATAAAAGGATTATTCTAAGATGGCTAAACCACAAACAAGTCATAGTTTTGAATTCTTATACACCAATGAAAATATGACCATGCATTGTATATTTGGCTTCTGTTAATAGACCCTTTAAGTTGTATACACTTCAAAGTCGTCAGTGTTCATATGGAGAGAGTTTACCAACAGTGACCATATCAATGCATAAATGAATTGTATTATGCTTATAGTGTTTTTTTGTATGTTTAATGTATAAAATGTATTTATTTTACACTATCAAATTTCATGGTATACACGTTTGACATTAGAGTGGACTCTATAGCACAGTTGCATGTAAACCACATGAGCCCTTTCCACAGACAATTACCGACTTTTCCTCATAATAATTTGAGAATGCAAAAAGTGCAAAACTACAATTTTGATTTCATTGACTGGTTGAAATTCAGGAAGCTGTTGGTGCTCTTATTGTTTTTCACCATAAAGGACGTTCTGAGAATTATTCACGCCTTTATTATCCCACTGTCCAACCTATGGACATTCAACAAAGGAGTTTTATCTCTGACACATGTAATTTATGAAAAATAAAGCACCGGCCCCGCTGTTATTAATGCCTCATCACAAGCTCCAATAGAGCAGGGAATCGTTGGCTTTGAGTGATTATGTTATCACTTTTAGTGTATGTTTTGCATAAACGTGCACTGGTTGTGAAGAGGGAGACACAGGGAGGGGAAGGTAGAGTTTGCAAATGTGAGACAGAACCTTCCTCCCGGGTCCTTTACAATGGTGCTGTGTATCAGAATAGGGCTAGGTGTGATTTAAAGGTGCAGTGTGTACGATTTGGTGACATCTAGAGGTGAAGTTGCATGCTGTATCCATCACCTCACCCTCACCCTCCCGAGGATGCAGGAGAACCTGCGGTAGACTTCAGTTTTTAAAATTCAAGAAAATGTCAGTCTGTAATTGTTTTGTGATCTTTTTTTAGAAGAGACGGGAATGACTGAAATCTTACACACTGCACCTTTAAGAATTATTGTTGAAGTTTTTCTCTATATCTATATTTGCAAGAACTACATAATATTACCCATAACACACAATATCTGTGACTGACAAAGAATGAAGTGACAGAGTGGATGCAACTTATCTAAAATGGACAGATAAGGAGTGGGAGTCTGTTTCAATTATTCAATTCAGTTTATCACTGAGAACATGCGGTGCAATACAGTATGTCGCCAGCAATCACTGTAATGCAAATTGTATGCCCCTTTTCAGCTGGACCTTATTATTTATAACATCTTACATTTACCACAGAATCCTCATTACTGCTGTGCAAGACATGAAATTTGATAAAATAATGTATTTTGACTCTTTTCTTTTTTTTCTGTAGATAACTGCACTGGGCATACACATGTTTATCACAGCCATATCTCCATTACAAGTCCCCGGAATGCATAATGCATTCATGCAGAACACAAAATGCCATAAATCAAAATGAAAATGAAATGCATTACACAATGCGGCCGCGACGACTAAGCAGTGGTGACAAGTCTCATTCGCCCTCTTTTAGTGCCAAAGCCTCGCGGTCTGGCCGTGTGGCGTTAAACACTGGCTAAATTACGAGAACAAACTCCGCCCCCTTTTGCCGTCCCTCACTTCCCCTCGCTGTCTTATGCCGTTGTACTCTCCAAAAGCAAAAGTTGTTTGATTATACATCGTTGAAGTGCGATGACTTGTCTGCTCCGCTCACTCTCATGGTCATAGAAGTAGCGAGAGCAGATTAAAAAGTGTGGCACATACACTAACCCAACCAGTCTCAGCATACCATTAGCATATATATGAGATTTGAGACATTTTCTAATATTCTCCGGCAGGACTCATCTGTCATGGGCTCGTGATGAATTATAAAATGCTTGTTTGGGGTGTGAGGGAGCCGGAAAAGTGGCAGCATCCCTCCTCTCCTTCTCATTACTTCTTTAACCTTTACTATAAAAAAAAACAATAAAAAAAAAGGAAAGCGGGAGAAAATCAATGTTGAGACATTCAATAAAAAGGTAGATTTATGTTATTACCTGTGCCATTAGTCAATATGTGAGTGAACTGGAAATAACTCCAGTGCTGGGGTGTCACAAAGTTATCTGGGAAGTGACAGGAGGATGGTGCTCAGCCGGTAATGTAGATTTGATCCCTTTTGCAACCATGCAAGAGTATTTGTCAGATATTAAAAGATATTGATATTGATGCAGGCTTTGGGAAAAGTTGTTACATATAGATAATCATTTTCCTCATTACAAATGTTTCTTTATTTTTCTACTATCAAATTAAAACAACAAACCTGAGAGAGAAAGGACGAGGTACACTAGCCCTGGATCAGAAAGGCCTGGTTAGCCTTAATAAGAATTACACATATGGATAGACTGTAGAGTTCAGGTGATATTTGAATTAGTAAGGTTTCAGATTTGTCGTGTTTGCTGGATGGATTTTCCAGAACAGATCCACAAAAATAAGTATTAGTTGGGTTTAGGTCAGGCTCAGCTAGTTTAATCTGTCGTGGTCCATGTGACAACCTCCAGGTCTGACAGATGAGTCCAATACATATGTGGAAAAATGAACAGTTCAGAGGGTGGCCACTAGAGGCTGGCTCCAAAAGTTGAGGCTGACTCTGTTATTTTTTTGTACTATTTTGTACTATTATTGTTATGACGACAGGCTTTTCAAAACAAGGTTACCGGGCGCTTTTTTAAAGTTGAACAAAACAAGACATTAAGTTTTGTCCCCTTAAAGAGACACACTACACTACACTTATGTTGAAATACAGGGCAGATATAACGTTTACTATGTGGCTCATGTCGAAAGCGGCCGGTCAGCCAGTTCTTGAACAGCGTTCACCGTGTACAAAGAGTGTAGCCTCCACATCTCATGGTGTGACAGGGGAGGTGTAGTGCTTTCTAAAGCTTTATATTCCGGCTCCTTGCAAATATCCCATGTGTTAATTAAATGAGCAAAAAGTGCAGCGGCCTGTGTCCTAAATTAATTGCTTTCTATTAGATTACATTATTGTAGATAGACCAAGCCGTATTATTAAGATTGTTGTACATTCTCCTACATTCAATTTCCGCGAACATTATTACTGAGAGGAACAGCTCTCTCTCCCTCTCTCTCTCCCCCTCTCCTCCTCTATTCTCCAGATTGTTCAAAATTTCTGTCATGGTGCATTCTGCTCAGTTAATTAAAGGGGGCTAAAGTGCAGTGGCCTGTATCCTATTGCCATCAAATCCATAACTTAGAGAGAAAACATTTACATTAACTTGCCATTAATACCGCCTCTGCCGACTTTTCAATTCCCTCTAAGTACGATCTTACACAATAATTGCTGTTGCCTGTAAGACAAAAAGGCAAGCGGGTCCATGAAGGGGGCAAGGGGGGGTTGGGGAGGGGGGTTGGGGGGGGGGGGGCGGTGAAAAGAAAAGGGGGGGGGGGGGGGGGGGGGGGGGGGGGGGGGGGGGGGGCGATGAAAAGAAAATTGATGCTACTGTTAATGAAATGAATAAAAGTGCACCGGACTGTGTCTCGGAAAAACAGCTTTGAGTAATATTATAACCAACAATCTCTCCCTCTCCTTCCATTCAATTCGCTTTTTAATGCTATTACACAAGATAATGGAGTTTGGGAATGGGAACTTCTTGATGGCTGTCAGAAAGAAAGAGAGAGAGCGAGGGAAGCGGGCGGAGAACGTCTTGTATTTCTCTCTTTTTTTCTTAATAAAACAACTAAGCTCAGCACTCTGTATCCTATCTGGCCTATTGCATCTATTGGATTGGATTATTTTACATTTTGATTGAAACGATGTCCGCGGCAGATAAAAAGCACGGACCCCAGCTGTTGTAATTGAATCAGGGGCGGAGTTGTTTATTCGCTTGATCTACAGCGGTGATTTGCTTGTCCTAACACCCAATGCATAAAAGATCCACTCTTGTTTAACACACTGCTGATTAGATCTGTTTAAAATGGCAAAACAAGAGGCGTCCGTGTCCAGAGATGGGCAGGCATAAAGATAATACATATAACGGCGTCAGGAGACGGGGGGAGGAGGAGTGGAGGAAGAGAGAGAGAGATGAGAGAGAGGAGAGGAAGGGGGATGGTGTGTGTGTGTGTGTGTGTGTGTGTGTGTGTGTGCGTGTGTGTGTGCGTGTGTGTGTGGATGCACCATCTGCTTAACTTTCCATGTGTGACTGAAACTTTCAATAAATAAACGTCAGATGGCACAGAAAGCAGATGTACAGGGAGGCTTAAATGATATGTAATAACAGGTATCAGTGATTGGTTTTTCAATAACTTTGTAAATTTAAAGGCCCAGTGTGCAAGATTTTTTTTTAAGTTTCTTTCGTATCTATTTGCATAAATTGAATAGAAGATAATATCGACATGTACAGAATGCATTGTCATTTGACTTTACAAGATTTTGTTTTCATTTCATTTCATCCATTTTATTATCATCTGAAGAGCAGTTCCTTTGTGGCGAAACAACCATGTTTTCACCCAAAATGGACAAACTAAACATCCTTTAGATGTTTATGATAAATGGCAGCTTCTGTGTGTTTTCCCTCTTCCTGTACCTTGGAAGGGAATTTCAGATGTAAGGGGTATGAAGCTGCAACATTCAACTCTATCATTTAATGGCACAAAGGTCTGCACAATAGACCTTTAAGCATTAATTCTGAAATGCTTTTTATAATTAAAAAACCCCCCAAAACAAACGCACACACACACACGATATCTAAGGCAGTTTCATCCTCATTAATGCAGAATGAACACATCACAGACATGAAATTAGCCTCGGCCCCTGTGTGTGTCAGACACCAGCCCTTTAATGTAATACAACACAGCATTAGTACATAACACATGATTTACTGAACCTTATTTATGAGGACTTCCATATAATGGATGGTTGATCATCAAATAATGACTCTTATCACTTTGGAGTAGGATGTGCATCCATCATGTTGAAAAAAAAAAAAACGTCCCAGTGTGCAATGCATGCTGATTTAAATATCTCTCCTTCAGGGACCACATATGAAATCTGCTCAGATTGCGATGCCCCTCGTGCAGCAGTAACTGTGTCAAGGGCGCGGAGAAAGTCTCAGATATGTTTACATTTTTTGCATATCAAATTTGCGATAGCAGGGCGCCTTTGTTTTAGATATCAACGTCGTATCAGAGTTTCCTTTTTACCACTGGGAGAATTCACGTCCAGTCGACTGTGCTGAAGTCTCATTAATGTATCAGACGCGATCTGTTCCGAGCTGTATCTTAAAGGGTTTGTTGTACACGTGCATACGGTGTGCGCACATTCTATTTACATATTGATACAAGTAAAAGGAAGCAGGTGATGGTGTCTGCGGAGCGTGGTGCTGGTGTAAACCTTTGAGATAAACACTCTATGTGCAGTGTGTCCCGAAAGAAACATAGAACAATATGTCCCAGCTATCAGTCACGACAGCCAGATAACTCGGTAGCAAACGTTGCCTAATGCATATAATAAAATCCACTTGTACATAATCATCGTACCAGCTCATCAAAGAGTGATAAAATGACCTAAATGTGATATGTATCAGGAGTGAACTTCCCTTCAGACAGCAAAACAGTGTGTAACCTTTGACGTTGAGATAAGGCCGGCATTCATCACAAAAGCCCAACTTTGGTCCCGGTGTGTTTCGTCCGCTCGGCAAAACCTTTCCCTCTGCCTCGATCATA